>LTAE01000602.1:51850-77320 GCA_001647135.1 Pontederia paniculata
ATATATATATATATATATATATATATATATATATATATAAAATATGTTATATATATAAGCATTCATTTGCATGGAGCTTATTTTCTAAATCCTATTGATAATTATGTAATTTTTTTAATAACTTTATATTACTGATACTATCATTAAGCTATATTTAAAGTAAAAAAATTACATTCAATATAAGTCATGATAAAAATGAGAGAAAAATTAAAAGTTTGTAAGAGAAAGAAAGATATCACTAATTAATATGAAAATACTGAAGTTGTGATAACTAATCATAATTGATAAGTAAGAGTAAATTAATCACATAATTTATATATTTGCTGCATTTAGTTAACATTATTATATTTAAAACTGAGAGAAGAAAAAATTGCAGGCGCTATAATGTTAAGATATAAAACTTCATGAAAATTGATTGAAAAAGTTAGGTTAGATTATTGATAGTTGAAAAAAATGAGAAAATAAATATAGCTAATGGCCAATATAATGATTAATATTCATGATATTTTTAGAAAAAAATACTAATATTGATATACTCAGCATATTCATATTATTAGAACCCATATGAGACCATACTTAATTATAAAAACTCATTTAAACTAATTTTGTAAGGTGGTTAAATTAAAAAAAATATATAAATCTTATAATGAAAGTTGAGAAAATATGCAAGAGCTTTAAAATAAACTTGTGATATTTGATATTAATAAAATATAAAAGAAATGTAGTTAATATATTTCTTAAATCTAAATTATTACAATGAAACTAAATTATTTACTGAAATGAAATAGGCTGAACTGAATAGAGAAAAAGTTAAATTAAAATTATACATAAAAAGTGCTTCAAAAATTTGAGGTCAACAAAATTTCTTTGCACAAACAAAAATATGATAGTGGGAATATCAGGTTTAGTGACTAATTGGGCTCACATACAGATTTTGGATGGGCTGGGACTCAACCACTTGTGATTGCTGAAGTAAAAAAAAATAAATGTGTATATCATAAGACTCGAACCTAAAGTGACATCTATCAACTAGAGTTATCTACCAACTAAGCAATTTTGAAGATGTGTTATATAGCTACAATGTAATTCTATTATTGGTTTTTCAGTGCCTACACATGCGGATGGCGATAGCACTTGCCTCCGCTCTTTTTTCATCTTCTTACAATATATCAAATATAGCAATCAATCTTACATTTTTTTAACCTAACTATGATTTTGCATGCATTTCGGTATCTAGATGGATAACAATCATCAAAAAATTGTTTCTATCCTAAGAGCATGAACATAACACATATCGAATCAATAGCAAATAAATGTGGCATCATAACACATAAACATCATCAGTTAAATAAATAATTAAAATATAACATCAAATATATGGATGTCTACGGTTAAGACATGGCCCATTATAGATTATTAAAGATGCACTATGGCCTTAACATAGCCACTATGGCTCACATGAGCCACTATGGATAGACCCAATGTCGTTACGACATGACTTTACTTCGCTATAGTCAGGTGTGATCACTATGACCTGATCGTAGCAGGTGGTTCCGCTACGGGTGAATGTAGACATCCACTGTGGAGTGATAATCCACTCCCTACCGTCAATTGTATCTCATTACGGTCCAACCATGATGAGACACTATGAACGGTGTCTTCCCCCATTCAAGTTTGATTTCATTTAGAAATTGATACATTTTGTACATATAAGACATTTCTCTATAAAATATGCATACATAAAATAATTCTTTCTAGAGTTCATAACATGCTCAATTAAACAAAGACTCTTACATTAAGGATCTTTTGACCTTAATTAGAATCTAGAGTTTATGTCATTCATTCTAGGGTTCATAATTCATCTCATTTATGTCATTAGGATTCAATAACATGAAGGAATCATAAAAGTTTTCATTTGACCATTCAAAGAACCTAACGTAATCATGTCATACATTGATTCATACTTGTCCATTTTTCAATAGAAGGAAAATATTTAAGAACACAAGCATGCAACATCATAATTGCCATAACCACCATTCTTATTTTACAAGAATAGCTTCTTATAATCTTCAAATTACTATAAGGTGAAAAATGAGGGATTGAATTTTCTCCACATATCTTAACTTAAGTTTTCTTCCTTTCTACCTCCTTTTATCCCCTCCTCTTGCCTTTGAGCCTATTGTCCCTCTTCCAATCTACCTTGAGTTGCAATGATGGTGAATGGCTTCTCAAAACCCTAGCTTTTGGAGTGTGCTCAATATAGAGAGAAGTGAGGGAGAGAGAATGAGATGAGTACAAATGAGTCTCTTAGAAGGGGTTTAGGGTATTTATATTAGGGCATTCTAAGTGGGGTCATAGGTTTCATTAGGCTAAAGGCCTTTAGGGGTTTTGAGCTTTTAGAAAGTTTTGGGGCTTTACAGAACCACCAATTGAATTTGCAAGGCCACCTTTAGAATTCCAACAATCACTAACTCAACAGAGTTGATATGATACCCAAAAGGGATGATATCTCTTATCAGTTGGTGATATGATATGTACATACATTCATGATTTTTATGTTCCTCCATTTTGCAAGCACAACATTGTAATGCTATTGTAACGTTGATTATGCTTATGACATGATATGATATAAGTATTTATGTTATTACTCATGACCTAATATGCTTAATATTATTTTATATTAATTGAGTACATGATAATACACATGTTATGAGTTTCAACTTAATGACTTGTGTTTTGCTCATATTGTTGTTTTCATTATTTTTCATATCAATAGTCAGTTTTGTAATTATGTTTGATAATTATCTATTAGGAATAGAAGTACTTGAAATGAGGTATAAATAAAACTTATGTATCCTATATTTTCTTTTGGAAGAGATATTTTGAATGTGTAATAAAAAAAAGAAAATAGTTGGTTGTAATAGGTGAAACTAAACTCGTATAACATAAAAGTTAAATAATTTGTGGTTGTGAATGATCAAATATCAACTGTGTTGTTTTGTCATTTTCTATTATACTATCTAAAGGAATTCTAGCACGTTTTTCGCAAATGTTATTTGATAACTCATAATACATTGTAATTTATGGATTAAACCAGGTTTAAATAAAAGTTATAATAATTGCTTCCTCTATATCATTACTTATCGCAACCACCACCATCAACTTCACCTCATCCACATTCACCACCTCCGCCATTGTCATTGTTTCCTCCATGTCATTACTCATCACCACCACCTCCCTCAACTTCACATCTTCCTCCGCTAGCTTCGTCATCGCCATTGCTTCCTCCATGTCATTACTCATCACCATCAGTGCCATCAATTTCACCTCTTCCTCCTTCAGCACCTCCATCATCACCAATTTTTCCTCCATATAATTACTCATCACCATCACTATCCTCAGCTCCACCTCCTCCTTCCACACCACCTCTGCCATTGTCATTGCTTTCTCCATTTTGTTACTCTTCACCACCACCAGGAATGGACCAATGACGAAAAGTTAGGGGGGAGGAGGGCAAGATAGTAGTATGAGTTATTGGGGTTTAAATATTAATATAAATTTATAATATTTTTTTAAAAGATTATATGAGAAAAGTACTTTGAAAATGACTAAAATATGTTTAAATTAAATTATTATTTTTTACATTTAAATTAGATAACAAATCAATATCTATAAATTTGTTTTTATAAAAAAATAAATAATTTAATATATTTAATGAGTATAAAAAGCGAAGCTATAAGCAATAAAAAAACATCAACCTAAACAATAATCAATTTTTTTCCTTACCACTATCATTTTCATTTTTTTCTGCTATTTTCATTAACAAGATATTAAGTTTTATATTAAATTATAATTATGAATTCAAAACTATCTTTTTTTATTAATTCCATTTTATTAACTGTTGCTTAAAAGGAGCTCGAAAGGAGCCAATTTTATGCATATATATAACTAAATAATTGACTTTAGATAATAGAAGGAAATATATAATTAAGTAATTAGTTTGATTAATTACTCATTAATCAAAGAGATTCAAATTTATTACTATGCATATATAGAGAAATTATTTACCATAAATATACATGTCTACATATATCCTTAAAATTTTAAAAAAATTGGAAGGGGGCAAAAAACAAAAAATTACTATTATATGTATAGTATTTATATAAAAATATGTTAATACTATATAATACATACTAAAGATTATAAAAATATGTAGGCCCATGACCATCACCCTCAACTTCGTCCCCTCCACCTTCACCATCTCCGCTGCCGTCATTACTTCCTCCATATCAAGGTATTTAAAAACTAGGATTAGTACTTAAAAAAATGAACGTTTTTGTCCAAAATCGAATTGATCGATTTGAAAAATTAATTGTGGTTAAACTCGGACCTGAATGAGTTTTGACTCGATAAAATCTGATGGAAACATTCCATTAGATGAGATAAGTAATAACACTCATATATTTCAATATATATTGTGTGATGAGCTTTTGGCCAGTGTTGACATCCATTAGGGATTGGTCTTAAGTTCAAACCTCACTTCATGTAATATTAACTTAGCTTTTAATTACATTTTGTTGTTGCTTGTAATTTTGAGGTTGTTTTCTTTTGCTTACTTACTTTTTCACTATTATTTTTTTATATTCATAATGAACTTTTTTAGGGTCGAAAAATCACACAAAAAAAAATTGAACTTAGATATTATAATTAATTTAAATATCATAGAAAATCTGTTAGAATATTATGACATTAGATGCCAATACAATCTTTTTACTATTCCATTCTTTGAAAATAATACTTTAATAAATAAATAAAACAAAGGGCACATATATTATAAGAACATTATTTTGTATGTTGTGATGGTTATGGTGATGATGACTAAAAAATAATATTTCTTCAAAAAATAAAAAAAACATGACATAAATAAATATATTAATTATTTTATATGTACAGTCATTTAATACATAAATTTTATGAGTTTAAATTTATGGAACATCAAATGAATCTACATATATGTTAGAACTTGACAACCTTAGATCGGATTATGATTGGACTTTTGTGATTTTTTTATTTTTCTAATTTTTATTTACTACCTCTTCATATTATTTTTATTCTTTTAGATATTTATCAATATAATGGATATGAATTTAGACGTTATTCTTATTAAATTAATATCATTTGTAAACTCTATGTAGTTATGATACGAGTTTATTCCACTAAAATGAGTTTAGATAGAAACTCGAACTGGACAATTTTGCCCCATATCATTACTCATCTCCACGATTGTCATCAATGTCACCTTCGTCATCGCCATTGCTTCCTCCATATCATTATTGGTCACTGCATAGTCCTTAACTTCACCTCCTCCTCCTCCTTCACTACCTTTCCATCGTCGTTGCCTCTTTCATATCATTACTCATCACCACCATCCTGAACTTCACTTCCTCCTCCAAACCAACAATTACCTCTTCGTCCTCACAATCTCCACCATCAATACTACTTTCTCCATGCCATTACTTGTAATCACCATCGCCATCAATTTTGACTCCTCCATTATTGCTGCTATATCCTTCATATCACTACTCACCACGACCACCACCACAATCCACTTCAATTTCTCCTTCATATCAATAGTCTCCTCCTCCACCTTCTTCACATCCTCTATCTCCATTGCTACTTTATAGCTTTATGTTACCGTCATCTCCATCAATTTTGACTCCTTGTCCATTACCTCTGTCTTAACCTTTGATGCCACCTCATTCACTCCCCATTACCACTGCCGCCTTTTCCGCATCCATAGCAATACCAATTGATGCAACCTCCACCATCACATACCCTTGCACTATCTCCTTTATGTATACCCTGTGACCTATCATTACCTCCACCGCCATCTTCTATACCCTCACCTCCTTAACATTATTCACCACTTGTTAGTGAATCTTATCATTTGTAATGTTGATTGATGTTATCTAGATTAGATTGTTATCCTCATCTAGTTAGATAAAATCTAAATTGGATAGCATCATTTGGTTAGATTATATATCTGGTAGATATTGTTGATTATTATTCTGATCCATCAATGTACTATATATAGATGTACAAGCACACAAGAATTAATATAGAAAAAAAAAGTTCATCAAATTTATTCTGTTAACATGATATCAGAGCAATAATTTTTTGTCTCCTCTTTTGAGTCGTGTCCTCTCTCTCTCTCTCTCTCTCTCTCAGCTTGCGACGCCATCCACCGTGCTCAATGATGTGATGCCATCCGTCGTGCAGCAGCCTCTCCGACACGACGCAGACCATGCTATGTGAAGACACATGCCATTTGTGTCCTCTATCTCTCTACAGACATGCTCAACAACACGGCCTGGGTCCCTCCAATGCAGTTGTGTCATCTCTCTCTCAGCTTCCGATGCCATCTGCCACGCTCAACGATGCAATGCCATCTACCGTGCAACAATCTCTTCGACACGATGAGGGCTGATGATGGGGAATTTACTCTTTACTTTCATGCACAAAGACTATACTTTTTCACGAAATAATGCATCATTCATATACATTGTCATGTCATCTTAAGTCTTTTACATGATTTTAAATCCCCTGGGCTTTGATATATACTTCTCATCCCCTATGACTATTTCCAGTAATGAATTGAGTATTTATTCTCAACTTCTTTCTACAGGATTAGCAACATTTATGCTGGACCTGTACATGGGGGCATCTGCACTAAAAGAATGAACCCGGGGGTATCCACTGCTGCAACCTGCCAAAGTTCATTAGAAGACAAAACACATGATTTGCAGATTCTTTTATTTGTTGTTGTGGTCCAGACCAGGAAGGTTCCTAGGCGATTTCAAAGAATGTTCAAGGACAAGTGGCATCCGACGATTGGAGTAGAGGAGGGATATAAAAGGCAAAGAGAAAGAGGAAGGCGACATCCGTTCTGCATCCGAGAGGAGGCATCGAGTGGAGCGGCCATTACGGAGGAAGAGAGAGAACGGAGCTGGAGAAGAAAGGAGAGGATTTAGGAGTATCATTGGGTTTGGATGTTCTGTGATTTCTGCTTGTATTGATCCCAATGATGAACTCTTATTTTGTGATTTTTGTAATATGTTTAATGACTCTTAGAGGCTAAACGATTAGGCCTAGACATGGGATGACTTGAAGTTTCTTACTTGCTACATGAACTTATCTTCTAATGCATTTTAGTGTTTATTCGACTTTCCAATCTTCCCTTTATCATGTTCTTACATATATGCTGATTACCTATATTAAGAACTGAAACTATTAAGTCCTAGGAGGTTGGGATCCGAGAGACTCAACCTATTTGGGAACAATTGGTTGCAGTTCTACCATTGATGTTTTGAACATATTGTTATTGAGTGGTGTGAGCTATTTACTGTTCGGTTCTTAGTGGAAGGTCAGGATCCGAGAGGCTTGATCTATCTTATTAGGGAGCATTCAGTTGATAGTTCTCACTGCTGATGCTTTGCACATTTGCACCTGAATGTTAGACTGATTGTCATCTTATTTGTGATAGGATGTTGGGATCCGAGAGGCTTGATTCTCCTCAGTGAGGTAAATTGATAGTTAGTCCTTATCTTTACATATCATTCAAAAAGGGATTGGGATTCGAGAGGCTTGATCCCTTGTGTAAGGTATTTGTGGGGGGTCCGAGAGGCTTCTACAAATATCTAAGGGAGATGGGAGAGAGGTTGTCCATGACATTCGAGAGAGTTATGTGATAAACCTCTAGGGATTTAGGCTCGAGTCTCGGCTACGAGAGTGTCTAGGTCGGATTCCTTAATGTCTCAGGTCGACATTAATTGAGCTTCATATGTTCATTAGCAAGTAAGAGCCAAAATGATTCTCATGTCCCGACTGTTTCCTCTATTTGAGTGCTTCGATCTTGCTAAATATTAATTCTCTTTCTGTTTATCTCAATATCTAAAATATCAAAAATATTAGTTTATCTTTCTTTTCAGATTTTAGTGTTAAGTTTACTTAAATTTCTGCACAAAAGATATTTCTTCTTGATTTCAGTTCGTGGTAGAATAGAGTATTGAATTGTGAATTTCTGATTTCCCTGTGGATTCGTCCCTAAAATACTACAAGGATAACCGTATACTTGCGATTGGAGTTGTGTGTTTAGGTTTATTTTTAAAACTTGTTGATATTCTATTTTTCTGTAAAGGTGCCCCAGGTCCAGAATACCTGGTACCACCTTCATTTTTTATACACACAATTTCGCTTCATCACGGGCCATGCTGTGTGAAGACACGGGTCGTGCTGTGTCACGACACGACCGTGTTGTGCAATGAAGTGACGTCTCAGTCGCGTTGTCGTTTCTCTAATGTGCTCAACTACACCGTTGTGCTGACGTGGCTATGTCCTCTCCCGCAACAACGACACGCTTTCAAACCTACAACCACCTCTCCGACACGACGTGATCATGCTGTGAAGATGTGGTCGGTGCTGTGTGAAGATGTAGTTGTGTTGTGTGATGACGCAATCGTGTCGTAGATCGTGTCCTCTCTCCAGCAATAACTCGACGTCTTAGCCGCGTTGCCACCTCATCGATGCGCTCTACGATGCCATGCTGCCAGCTCTTTAACACGCTCAAACGATGAAACCATGCGGTGTAGACCATGTTGTCAACATGGATTGTGTTGTGTGACAAAGCATACTGTGTTGTGTGCCGCACATAAGCCTCCTCGGGTCAACCGTCAAGATGGCTTCCTCTCATAACTCTACCTCTTTGATTTCATCTGATGCACCTGGATTCCCCACAGGTTTGCCATCTCTTGAACAGATCCATCATACACTCTCATTAAACTAACTCCAACCAATTATCTTCTTTGGAAGATGCAGTTTCTTCCTCTACTTCACAACTTTGATCTCTATGGATTTATTGATGGCTCCTATGTTTGCCCACCATCTATGATAGCTACCTCCTCAACCGTGTCTTCTATTTCAGCTTCAGTATCTACTAGAACACCGAATCAGGCATATACTGAATGGGCTCTCGCAAAGATCAGCTTGTACATAGTTGGCTCATCTCTTTCCTTATTGAGGAAGTACTTTCTCATGTGATTGGATTTGACACATCCTATCTGGTATAGAGTTCCCATCATCAGGCCTTTGCGCCTCTTCTCATACAAGAATTTTGCAACAAACTATGCAGATGAAATCTCTCAAGAAATGAGATAATTCAATAGCCTCTTATTTACGGAAATTAAAATATCTCGCAAATGAGTTTGTAGCAAAGGGTCACTCAGTTTCCACTCCTTAATTCAATGCCATTGTTTTTTCAGAATTTGGGACATGATTATGGTGATATTGTTGCATCTCTCTCATCTATACTTGAACATATTTCTTATTCAGAACTTCACAACATTCTAGTCAATCATGAAATTCGACTTGCAATGATGCATCCTCTAGCTGATGCAGCTTTTCCACCATCCGCCAACATTTCATCAACGACTTTTGTGCCTCCATCATACTCATCTAATCGAAGTCATTGATGAGGATCTAGCAAAGGACGAGGTCGTCTTGCTGACCCAAGACGTGATCCTTGACCTGTGTGTGGTCTTCATGGGCATAGTCCGTACAAGTGCAAGTTTCGTCATCCAAGATCGGTACCTACTTCGACTTCTGCAGCTTCATCAACACCACATGCTTACACGGCTTCCACTACGACGTCTGCTGGTTATTTATCTCCATTCCTTCTAGCACTAGTCTCTTATAGTGACTGGATTCCTAACACTGGTGCAACACATCATGTCACGTCAGACCTGCAATCTTTATATACAACTGCACCTTACTCTGGATCAGAGCAAATCCAGGTTGGAAATGGTATGCGATTAGGTATCAGTCATATTGGACACTCCTCTCTTCCCTCCTTTAGTTCTCCTCTTCTACTTCGTAATACTTTATGTGTCCCTTCCATCTCCAAATTCTTATTATTTATTTCTGAATTTACAACTCATAACAATTGTTACTTTGAATTTCATCCCACTTTTTTTGTCAAGGATTATCACACACACAAAGTCCTACTTCAAGGCCATAATAGGCATGAACTTTATCATTTCCCTCAAGCTTCGTATCGCGTACTTCTCCCTTTACCGTCCTCTTTGCACTTCAACGGCACAATCGTCTTGGTCATCCAGCATCCCTGACTATCCACAAAGTCTTGAATTCCTTTTCGTCAAGCTCCAGCACCTTAGGTTACTCGTTCATTAGCTCGTATGATGCATCCCATCTTGCAAATTCCTCTCGCCAATCGTTTATGTTGGTCGCATCATGTAGTAGTGCTCCATTAAATCTTGTTTATTCTAATGTTTGGGTCCCTGCTCCACTTTTATCATCATTATTTTGTTTTATTATTAGATGACTATTCCAAATTTGTTTGGTATTTTCTGCTTTATAATAAATCTGATGTCAAGTCAGTTTTTGTTTCTTTTCAAGCCTTGGTTGAAAATCAGTTTTCACATAAGATTTGTTCTTTTCATTCTGATTATGGCAAAGGATTTAGAGCACTTTAATCACATTTTATCTCTTGTGGTATTCAATATCGTTTAATTTGTCCACACACTCATGAGCAAAATGATATCATTGAACGAAAAATTCATCATGCTACTGAGATTGCTTTAGCCTTACTTGCACATTCTCATGTACCTCATCATTTTTCACAATTTTCTTTTGAAATTATGATTTATTTAATAAATTGATTACCTTTTGGGTGTTAGATGACATCTCCCCTTTTGAAAAACTTTTTAATAAGCCCCTGTCTTACATGTTTCAAAAAACTTTTGGATGGCTTCTTATCCCTATGCGCATCTCTATAATCATCACAAGTTCTTTTTTTGTTCAAAAAAATATGTTTTTCTTGGTTATCTATCCTCTTTCATGGTTATAGGTGCTTAATCCGACCACGGATAGAATATATTGTGCGTGTCGCATTAAATTTGATAACTTGCTTTCCATTTTCTTCTCACTCCTTATTTCCTTCTTCGTCCACTTCCATTCCCAACTCGCATTGGCTCACTATTTCCACTAATGTTCCTTGACCTCCCATTCACTCTATTGATTCATTGGTCTGAAGCACATCTTCTTCTTCTTTTGTTGGTTCCTCTTCATCCTCGTGTACTGATATTTCGCCCAGTTTTCCATTCGCATCACCCCCTCGGCCGCAAATGACACTTCGGCAAGGGACTCATCGAAATTAGAAGGAACTCGCAGGTCTTCAGGTTTCACATGTGTTGCATACTATTTCTGCCTCGCATTCTACACCAACGTGCCACTCTTTTGCTATTAAAATTCCTCACCAGCGCTCGGCAATGGTTGAAGAGTTAAATGCTCTCATTTCCAACGACACATGGGTGTTAGTCCCTCGCCGTCCAAGAATGCATATTCTTGGTTGCAAGTGGATTTTTCGCACCAAGTCTCTTCCAGATGGCATTATCCATCGCTACAAGACCCAGCTAGTGGCCAAGGGATTCCATCAACAACCAGACATTGATTATTCGAAACCTTTATCCCAATTGTCAAACCCACCAAAATTTGTTTAGTTTTGTCTCTTGTTATCCTTAAGAATTGGCCTCTTCGTCAACAGGATATCAGTGATGCATTCCTGCATGAGAATTTAAGTGAGAAAGTCTTCATGTCCCAACCTCCTAGATTTTCTGATGAGAACCCCCTTGATTTATGTGTGTATGCTTCGCAAATCTATTTATGGATTAAAATAGGCTTTGCGTGCATGATTAAATCAACTTAATAAAATAGATAGTTACTCTTGGTACCCATCCCTTTTCGTCTCAAAAAAAGCTACAATATGCTCTTCTTGCCTATGGTTTTCGTGCTTCTGCAACTGACTGTTCGCTATTTATGTTTCGAAAGCTAGAAATTCTTCTCATTATGTTAGTTTATGTTGATGATATTATCCTCACTGGTTATCATGGGGATCTCAATAATAATTTCATTTCTTATCTAAGCTAGCTTTTTGCAATTCGTGATCTTGGCATTCTGAATTACCTTCTTGGTGTTGAAGTACTCCGACATGACAATGGTCTACTTCTCTCAACATAAATATATTCTGGATCTTCTGCATTGTACAGGTATGAAAAATACAAAATCGATTTTCTCACCTCTTGGGTCTTCTACAAAATTGGTTAACAATTGTGGCTCTTCCTTTGCTGACTCACACGTATTGACAAGTTGTTGGTGTCATACAATATTTGACAATCACCAGGCCTGATGTTTCCTATGCGGTCAACCTTATTTGTCAATTCATGCGTAATTGATCCACAGATAATTGGCAAGCTATGAAAAGAATTTTGCGGTATCTATGTGGTACAAGTCATCTTGGCATTTTTCTAGCTCCTAATCACACTCACACTCTTCATATTTTTAGTGATGTTGATTGGGTTATATGTCTAAATGATCACAAATCGTTTGGAGGATTTGCTATTTTCTTTGGCATTAATCTCATCTCTTGGTCAGCGCGTAAACAAAGAACAGTTTCTCGTTCGTCAATTGAATATGAGTATAAAGCTTTAGCAGATGTCACAACTGAGCTCATATGGATGTCCTTGCTCATGGAACTTGGTTTACATACTACCTCTCCTCTGATTCTATGGTGTGATAACATCGGCGCTACATACCTTTTCATGCGCGCACAAAGCATATCGAGGTTGATTATCACTTTGTTCGTGATGATGTCTCCAATCGTCGCCTCGTTGTTCGCTTTATCTCTTCCAAAGATAATTTTGCAGATATTTTAACCAAGCCACTTTTCGGTGCTCGCTTTCAATTCTTGTTAGACAAACTCAGACTTCGATCTAGAGGAAGCTGAGTTTGCGGGAGCGTGTTAGTGAATCTTATCAGTTGTAATGCGGATTGATGTTATCTAGATTAGATTGTTATCATCATCTAGTTAGATATTATCTAGATTGGATGTCATCATCTGCTTAGATTACATATCTTGTAGATATTGTTGGTTATTATTCTGATCCATCAATGTACTATATATAGATGTACAAGCACACAAGAATCAATATAGAAAAATAGTTCATCAGAGTTATTCTCTTAATAATATATGGACATAAATCCAACATTGGGTTAATATATTGATAATGACATTATTAAGGTTGTCAAATAAATTAAGATCCAAAATTTAAAGTGACCAAATATCTTGTGGGCATTGAAATAACAATGATGTGGGTTAGTTATAACATCTGGAGACTAAAGGGTGTGTTGATTTCTATAATGGGTAGAAATTAAAATTGCATAATGATTATTAAGAATAGATATGTCGGTCCCAAAATAAACCTCTTGAAAAAAATTAATGTGTGTCATCTTCTTTTGCACTCTCCATCTTGAAAGAGAAGAGAATGCTAAGGTTCTTAATGTTGTTTTGAAAGTCCATTTTTCTGCTCACGTGTTCACCATCAATCATAGTTATGGATTCTTGTAAGATTTGCATTTAAAAAGTCTTTAGTTCTTTGTGATTTGGCGTGATTCAGTTTAGTTTGATTTCATCAACGATATTAGAGCTACATGTTGAACATTAAGGAACTTCAATTTTATTTCGGCAAAATTCATAATCTTTTTTGTATCGATATTGGACTAGATAATGTTAACGATCCTTTCATGCATGGTCACCCATGTCATCTTTGTGTACATGACTACACTTTACTTTCCTTTGCATGCATGAGCAAAAGTACGTGTGATAAGTTACATGTCTCCCATTGCAAGCTTTTGCATGTTAAAATTATAGATCATATGTATATTTTCATTTAACAATATCTAGTTAAAGTTTTTTATAAGCATTCTTCTTCCTAATAAAAAAAATTGGTTGCTTCATTGGTAGCATATAAATAATTTTTTTCGTTGTATTAAAGAATACCTTTGAAGGAGTTTTTGAACATTAAGATGTTTCTAGATATGTTTTGTTTAAGTATCATTTTATCTTTATCTCATGCCAATTGACTTTCTATAATGATATTTACGGAGAATGCTCTTTTTTTGTGTAGCCTTTGTGTGAAAGTTATTGTTTATGGATTGACTTGAAATGGATTAATCAATCTCATTATCTTTCTACATCTGATTCATATATATATATATATATATAATATATATATATCTTGCATGGTGAAATCTAAGGTACCAATGAAAAGTCATCGTACTTGGTTTAGTAATATTTATTATTTAAAAAATAGTTTAATGTGGAAAATGTCATTTGTGTTTGATATTTTCTTATTCAAATCTTAAATAGCACATGCATGATTGCTCAAGGAAACTATGTTTGGATCGAGAACACTTTTATTCTCTTAATAGGAGAATAAGGTATGGGTAATTTTTTATGTTTTGAAGTAGATTTTATTACACAATATGTTACAAAATTAGTCGTTTGGGAAGTTTAATTTATTTCAATATAAACAATTGTACATGTTACTAATCAAATATTGAGCGACCAACAAGAGGCTTAATATTTGAATATGGAACATTGTGGATAATGGTAATAATGTGTAATAATTAATCAAAATTACATCTAAATAATAAATTGGCCCAAAGAAAAGTTTATTATTTGACATGTTATTTTCAATTTTCATTACCATGTCAAGATATCATTTGCAAGTTATTATTTTATCTTGTGATAGTGCTTACTCATCTTTAAATTTATTATTGCTTATTATGGTACTTATGCTTGTTTTGTTGTTTGTCAGTTTCTTCATTTGCTATTAATATCAATGCTATCATCAGTTCCATCCCTATGATAAATGGCACAAACTTTAAAGTATGATAAGAGAGTATTCATATCACTCTCGAAGTCATGAATTTGAAATGTGCTTAAAAGATCTTGAACCCACATATATTATTGATTAAAGTACATCCAACTAAAAGAGGAAAATGCAAAAGTGAGAATGATCAAATTGCATGATTCTTATGATTATCAAGAGTGCCATTCTAGAAACATTTACGGGCACCATGCTAGAGGGTTCAGAAACAAATTAGAATTTTTTTGAAACTTTTGAGAAAAGATTTCCTAAGAATGAGAAAACTAAAATAAGTACACCCTTGACAAGCCTGATGTCATTGAAGCATAAGGGAAAAAGAAATATTAAGGAGTTTATCACGAAGATATCTCATATTCTTTAACATTAAAAGTACTCAATTTTTCAATTATTCAACCATTTCATTTTACCAAGGTCCTCTCCCAGAAGCCCTCTTCCCTCAAAATTTATTTAGACTTGCTAATGCTTTTGATTTTGTTGTATCTTTTAGTACATATTTTGACAATTTAAGGTGAGATATAGTTATTGAAATGATTCCTGGTTCTTCAATGAGCTTATCTCTCACTTTATTCAGGAAGAGGAAAGATTGAAACTTGAGAAGACAAAAATTGTTTACTTGACCACCACTTCCAAGGATAAGAAAAAAGTTCAGGAGAAAGCCACAAGTGTAACATCACAAAAGAAATGACATAAGAGAAAAAAAAGTAAGGATGGATGCTACTTTTGAGATGCAACAAGTCATCAAAAGAAGCAAGGTACCAACTATCATTCTTGACGTATAAAGAAAGGTACACTTGTTAATTTGGTTTCTTTTCAGTAATATTAGTACCTAGAGACAGATGGTGGAATAAGTTTATGTGCAATAACTTACATTAGTGTGTCTATGCAGGGTTGAATTACAAAAGCCAGTTGATGATGAAAGATGTCTATGTTAATGACAACAAGAAAGTTGAGCTCAAATCAATTGCAAAGTTTAAATTATTGCTTATGTATAGAACATATTTGGATTTACATAAAGCTTTTGTTGTACCATCATTTAGACGAAATTATTATTTCTGCACTAGACATATTTGGTTATTCATGTTCATTTGGAAATGAAAATTTTAGTATGTTTCATGGTTCAAAATTAGTTGATTTGGAGGATTCAACTATGTTATGGAAAAAGAGATTGGGTCACATATCTAAATGGATAAAATAAAAACTTGTGTCAAATGAAAATCTCAACCCTTTATATTTTTCAACTCTTGACATTTGTATTGATTATATTAAGAGGAAACAAATCAATAAAAAAATATTAGGTCTTTGAAACTTATGCATACAAATATTTTGTGTATCATTCCCTTTGACTACATGGAAAGACAGAAATTATTTCATAAGTTTCATTGATGATTATTCTAGATATGGCTATTTATATGTCTCATGAATGAAAAATCACAATCTTTATATGTTTTCAAAAGTTTAAAATTGAAGTTATCATATTGAATCATGGTGGTGAATATTATAGTCGTGATGGTTCAAAAGAACAACATTCAAAACATTTTGCTAAATTCCTAAAGAAACATGATATCATCCCATAAGACTCAATCCCAAGTTCGTCTAGCATAAATGGTATAATTGAGAGGTGAAACGTCAGACTAAACGATATGGTGAGTATGATTTGTCATTCTACCTAATCATAATTACTCTAGGAGAAGCACTCAAGACTCAATGAATATTCAGAGGAAAAGCAACTATAAAGACTCCATATGACATTAGAGAGCAAGGCCTTATAGGCCAACTAATAAAATTAGACTCTAAGACCATAAGTCATTGTTTTTCAGATATTCTAAAATGTTTAAGGGATATAAGTTTTTTTTTTAGTTCTGCAACTAGATTATTTTTTAGACAAATAATTAGAATATGTTGATTTTAAGGGAGTAGATCAAACTAAAATCATTGTCTTCGAAGAGGAATATATTGATATTCATACAAGTTTAATTGGCATTGACCAAGACATCGTTCCTGAAAATGTTGAGGATACAAAACATCAAGATAATATTGGATAACCTATAATATGGATGACATTATATAAGAAGAAACACTAAACCTCAAGAATAATTGTCATTAAGAAGATCCACTAGAAATAGGAGAAATTCAATATTAGACGACGACATTATATATCTCTAAGAACTTTAGTTTTATATTGGTATGATGGAGGATGATCCAATCAACCTCCATCGGGTCATGAAAAGTTCTAATTCTCAAAAGTGAATTGATGCCATGAATTAAGAAATAAAGTCTGTGAATAACAATAAAGTATGGAATATCATCACATTGCCTCAAGGTGTCATGTTCATTTGTTTTAAATGGATATTTAAAAAAAGGGATTTAAAAAGCAATGTAGAAAAATATAATACAAGAATTATCGCTAAGGACTTTACATAGAAAGAAGACATTGATTAAAAATACGCCTTCTCTCTTGTATCACAACTATGTTATATATCTCTTGCAAAGTTGATGGTTTGCAAACTAAAGAAATTGATCTATAGGCTTCAGCAGGTGTCTCGACATCGGTTTCACAAATTTCATCAAGCTATCATCTCATTTGATTCAGAGATGAACTTAGTAGATGATTGTATATGTCATAAATTTTGTGAGAGTAAACACATTTTTCATGTTTTTATATGTCAATGACATATTGTGTGTCACAAATGATATACGATGATTACAAGAAACCAAAATATTTTTTGTAATACATTTTGAGATGAAAGATCTTTGTGATTTAAATTTTGTGTTACGGATTTAGATACATCGAGATCGTTCTAAAAAATTTCAGTATTATCCCAAAAGTCATATATCGAGAAATTTCTAAAAAAGATATGGCATGCAAGATTGTAAACTAAAAAGTACCCTAATATCTAAGAGAGACATGTTTAGTCTCAACTAGTGCTCTAAGAATGACTATCATAGAAAATTCAAAAATAATTATTATGCAGCAGCCATAGGAAGTCTTATGCATGCTAAAGTTTGTACGTGTTTGAATATTGCGTATATTACTGAGATATAGGGTAGGTACTTAAGTGATTCAAGAATAGACCATTAGAAGCAATCAAAAGAGTATTATGATATTTATAGAGAACAAAGGC
Source organism: Pontederia paniculata (assembly GCA_001647135.1). Classification (NCBI taxonomy): domain Eukaryota; kingdom Viridiplantae; phylum Streptophyta; class Magnoliopsida; order Commelinales; family Pontederiaceae; genus Pontederia; species Pontederia paniculata. Next base: position 69,774 of record LTAE01000602.1, read on the forward strand.
CAACATGGTAACATATTGGATAACATAGATCATCGGTTATTCAAACTCTAACTTTGCCGGATACCAAGATAGTATGAAGACTACATCGAGTTACATTTACTTGCTTGTCGAAAGCGCAATATCTTGGAAGAATATCAAGCAAACTATTATTTGTCTCTTCCGCCATGGTAGCATAATTTATTGCCCGTTATGAGGCATCTAGTCATGAAATTTGGTCGTGAGATTGTATTATGGGACCACAAATAATAACTAATGTTGAAAGGTCATTAAACTTATTTTGTAACAATAAGCCAAAATTCATATATCAATAATAACGAGTCCAACAAAATCAAAGCACATTAATATCGAGTTCCTTGTTGTTAAAGAAAATGTAGAGAGTGGGCATTTGCTTATTGAGCATATTGACACAAATTTTATGATTGTGGATCCGCTTACAAAAGGATTTCACCCAAAGTGTTTATCAAGCACACTGTTAACATGGATGTCATTTTAGTTCAAAATATTCATTTTTAGTGGGAGTTTACAATATAGATGCTAATATTATAAATAATTTTGTTATTCAACTTATGTATTCAGGTTTTCTACATAAATACAATTTTCTTTTATGTCCACTCTACTTCTTAACTAATTTTAATCTCAATTAAGTAGATCAACTTCAAGTAAGCATGTTATAATGATATTGCATGTAACTTTCATGCTACACATCTACATTGTGATTTTTTTTGCATTGACTAAACTTATATATCTGACCATTGTTGAGTTGAGTTGCGATAATTTTGATAAAGACTACTTTGATCCTATATTAGCATAATTGATGGATAAAATTGGTTCTTTAAGCATTTCAGTATTGACAATAAAGCTTAGCTCATTTGATAATTTGTGATGTATAATCATAAGGTTACATAAATAACTGAAGTAGGAAATTGTTAGATCGTAAATTCAACATTGGGTTAATATATTACTAGATATACAATTTAGTTTGTCAAATAAATTAATGTAAAAAATAACAATGATCACATATTTTTTGTGTGCATTGAATTGAAATAAGTATGATGAATATTGGTATAATGTGTACAAATCAAATGGTGCATTGATTTTTATGATAGGTACAAATTCAAATTGCATAATGATTGTTATAAAATAAATAGTTATGGTTCGATAAACAAACCTCTTGGAGAAACTTGAAGGGTGTTATCTTATGTTGCATCTTGAAAGAAAAGATAGGGTTAAGGTTTCTTGGTGTCATGCACTCATGAAACCTCGCGAGAATAAGAGGGTATGATAAGAGAATAATGGAAAATATTCTAGTTTTGAGGCTAGATGTGCCATAAGGTCCATATGAAAATGCAAGAATCGGTCAATATAACGAGTCAATAAGTTCACAACATCAAATACCTAACTGAAAAAGTGTCCTCGAGCCTCCGAAAAGCTCGAATCTCGAGAATAAGAGGGTCTAATAAAGGAATAATAAAAAATATTTCAGTTTTGGGGCTAAAGGCAACATAAGGCTCATGTGAAAATGCAAGAAATTGTCAATATAACGACTCAATAAGTTCATGACATCAATTACATAACCGAAAAATTGATCTCGGGCCTCCGACGAGCTTGGATCTCGAGAATAAGAGGGTCCAATAAAGGAATAATAAAAAATATTCCAATTTCGGGAGTAGAGGCTCCATAAGATCCCTGTGAAAATGCAAGAATCGGTCGGTGTAACAACCCAATAAGTTCACAATATCAATTCCCTAACTGGGAAAGTGTCCTCTGGACTCTGGCAAGCTCGAATCTTGAGAATGAGAGGTCTAATAAGGAAATAATGGAAAATATTCCAGTTTTGGGGCTACATGCTCCATAAAGCCCCAAAAGAAGGTTGTGAACTGAAGTCACGGACCATAAGTCTTGGAAGAAGGCTGGATACTCCGGATTAGGACCCGAGTTATGGGCTGTAAGACATCATTACGAGCCATAAGATGTTGAGCAGAGACGTATCAGACGAACTTAGAGGTCGTGATATTGTTTCATGGGCCGTGATGAAGAGATGGACGATGATATACTTGTGAATTTGAAGCGGTTCGACGACCAGGAAGAATTTGAATTGATTTAATACTTTGGAGATCCTATTTGAGAGTTATCTTGTGGAACATGAGGGCTATTTTGAGGAAGTTTCAATCACCACCCTTGGTTGGAAGAGGTTTTGATCAAAAGGCTCACACAAAGAATCTATGTTCAGCCCTAGAATCCCTAGGGTATAAGAGGCTTTGCCTTCAACCTGAGAAGGCATGCTAGGAGCCGTCAACCTACACTTTGAAGCCAGAGAACGAAGGATTGCTCCCAAAGGGTTGTTGGATGAGGAAGAGTTGATCATCTGTTAAGGAGGCGATTCAAAGTTGTCTACTTTCCAAAAAGAGTATTCCCTTTTTCATTCTATGTTGGGATGAACAATCTATTTTAGTTTTTTGTAATTCTCTTAGGACGAATTTGATTTGTGACATTTGTTATTAGGCTTTGAATGATTATATGTTTTCAAACTTTTGTTATCGATATTAGTATTCTTTTTCAAATCATGTTTGCCTGAGTCTAGATTATGTGTTGATCATTAACTGTGTAGTGTGATTAATTTGTTTTGCAATTCATGACATGTTATTTTGATCCGTTAAGGACAGAGTAAGGTGTGGTCTATTAGGTTAACCTGTTAAGGGTGATTTAATAGTTTAGGAACAATATTCAACATTTTGTGATATAAATATGAGAAGTAAAAACATTAAGGAGTGCTTGTTAGGTGAAGATCATTAGAATAGTTGATTGATCCATTAAGGAGAATCATACTTGGTCATGTTCCTAATCCATCTGAAAAAAATGTTAAAAGTTTGCATGTGTAATTGTTTCTGTGAGAACTATCAGTGCATATGATTTTCATGTTATAATCTAGGCCCTAGTCATCAACCATTTTCATTGTGAATATCCATTTTATCTTAATTTTAATTTTCTATTTCTGAAACTAAACCAACCCTAAAACTAATGTTGTCTCCTATTAACCTTTAGGATTAAATAGTTGCATAGTTCTTCATGGGTTCGACACTCTACTTTTTCATTGTATTATTTGTTGACTAGTGCACTTGCTAGCATCTGATTTGTTGTGTTCACATTTTTCGCATCAGAAGCTATAGTTATCTCCATAGGGCCCATGTGAAAATGCAAGAATCGGTAGGTATAACGACTCGATGAGTTCAAGATGTCAATTCCCTAATTGGAAAAATGTGTCCTTAGGTCTTCCACAAGCTCGAATCTCAAGAATAAGAGGGTCTAATAAGGGAATAATGGAAAATATTTCAGTTTTGAGCTACAAGCTCCATAGAGCCCATGTGAAAATGCAAGAATCTGTCGATATAATGACTCAATAAATTCATGACATGAAGTTTCTAACTTGAAAAGCATCCTCGAGCCTTCGGCAAGCTCAGATCTCGAGAATAAGAGGGTTTTATAAGGCAATAATGGAAAATATTTCAGTTTTGGGGGTACAAGCTCCATAGGGCTCATGTGAAGATGCAAATATCGGTCAGTATAACTGCTCAATAGGTTGACAATGTCAATTACCTAACTAGAAAAGTGTCCTCGAGCCTCCAGCGAGCTCGAATCTTTAGAATAAGAGAGTCTAATAAGGGGATAATGGAAAATATTTTAGTTTTGGCGCTACATGCTTCATAGGGCCGATGTGAAAATGCAAGGACATATTGGTGTAATGACTTCATGAGTCAATCACATAATCAAAAAATTATCATCGGCCTCCGAAAAACTTGGATCTCGAGGATAAGAAGGTCTAATAAGGGAATGATGGAAAATATTCTAGGTTTGGAGTTGCATGCTCATGTGAAAATGCAAGAATCGATCGTATGACGACTCAATAAGTTCATGACGTCGATTCCCTAATTGGAAAAGTGTATCCTCAGGCCTCCGGCAACCTCCGATCTCGAGAATAATAGGGTATATTAAGGGAATACTGAAATATTTCAGTTTTGGAGCTACAAGTTCCATAGAGCCCATATAAAAATGCAAGAATCAGTCGGTATAACGACTCAATAAGTTCACGACGTGAACTCCCTAATTGGAAAAGTCTCCTCGTTCCTCTGCCCAGCTCAGATCTTGAGAATAAGAAGATCTTATAAGGGAATAATGGAAGATGTTCTAGTTTAGGGGCTATAGGCTCCATATGACTTATGTGAAAAATGCAAGAATCGGTCGGTATAACGATCAATAAGTTCACGATGTTGATTTTGGGGCTACATGTTTCATAGGGCCCATGTAAAATATTCTAGTTTTGGGGCTACATGTTTCATAGGGCCCATGTGAAAATGCAAGAATAAGTCGGTATAACGACTCAATAAGTTCATGATGTGAACTGTCTAACTAGAAAAGTGTCCTCGAGGCTTCGGCAAGCTTAGATCTCGACAATAAAAGGGTCTAATTAGTGAATAATGGAAAATATTTCCATTAGGGCTAGAGGATCCAATAAAGCCCATGTGAAAATGCAAAGAATCGATCAGTATAAAGACTCAATAAATTCACAACATCAATTCCCTAACTTAAAAAATTTCTCGGGTCATGGTAAGCTCGAATCTTGATAATAAGAGGGTCTGAGAAGGGAATAATGAAAATATTCCAATTTTGGGGCTAAGGCTCCACAGAGCCCATGTGAAAATTCAAAAATCAATTTGTATAATGACTCAATAAGTTCATGATGCCAATTCCATAACTGGAAAAGTGTCCTCAGGCCTTAGGCAAGCTCATATCTCGAGAAGAAGAAGGTTTGATAACGCAATGATGAAAAATATTTTAGGTTTGGGCTAGAGGCTCCATATGCCCCATGTGAAAAATATAAGAATTGATCATTATAATGACTCAATAAGTTCACGACGTCAAATCCCTAACTAGAAAAGTGCCATTGGGCCTTCGGCAAGCTCCAATCTCGAGAATAAGAGGGTCTGATGAGGTAATAATGAAAAATATTATAATTTAGGGGCTAAGGCTACATAGGGGGCATGTGAAAATACAAGAATCAGTCGGTATAACGACTCAATAAATTCACGACATCAATTCCTTAATCAAAAAAGTGTCTTCGGGTATTCGACAACCTTGGATCTCAAGAATATGAGGATCTGATAAGGAAATACTAAAAGATAATTCAGTTTTGAGACTACAGTCTTTAGAGGGCCCATGTGAAAATGCAAGAATCAGTTGTTCTAATAACTCAATAAGTACACGACATTAGTTCCCTAACTAGAAAATTTTCCTCAAGCCTCCGACAAACTCGGATCTCGAAAATAAGAGGGTCTGAAAGGGAAATAATGGAAATATTCTAGTTTTTAGGTTACAAGCATCATAGGGCTCATGTGAAAATGTAAGAATCAGTCAGCATAATGATTCAATAAGTTTACGACATCAATTTCCTGATTGGAAATGTTTCCTCGGGTCTCTAGCAAGCTCAAATCTCAAGAATAAGAGGATTTGATAAGGGAATAATGGAAAATATTTAAGTTTAGGAGCTAGAGGCTCCATATGGCCCGTGTGAAAATAATAGAATTGATCTCTATAATTACTAAATAAGTTCAAGACGCCAATTCCTAATTGGAAAAGTATTCTCGGGTCTCCAGAAAGCTTGGATTTCGAGACTAAAGGGTAGTTTGATTTGACGTAATTATAATTTCGGAATATAAATATTGTTATATATTAATAAATAATTAATTAAGTGAAATACAAATAAAATTAAAATTTTTATTTTTATTTTTTCTTCTTTTACTTTTATTTTCCTTATTTTTATTTTCTAATGTAAATACATTTACATGTAATTGGTTTTCCAACACAATTTCCAATGCAGTAATTATAGCTACACTACAGTAGTTACATTTACAGCCAACAAACATATTTTTTGTGTTTGCTGCATTTGGCTTTACTTGTAAATGCAATTACAGCTAAATAAGCAGGCCCTAAGAGAGTCTGAAAGGTAATAATTAAAATATTTCAATTTTGGGGCTACTAGCTCCATAGGGCCTATGTGAAAATGCAAAAATCGATCAGTATAACAATTGAATAAGTTCACAACGTCAATTCCATAATTGGAAAAGTGTCATGTGCCAATGTAAAGTGGCTCTCCGAAATGTTGGAATATGCTCTACCTGCGGTACCTAACTAGCCTTTCACTACAGTCATTTCATCAACTACAACAATATCTGAATTCGCGCATTCATTCAACCTCTTTCGCATATCTTAACTATTGTTAGATAGCTAGTAGGTAAGCTCGGATCTTGAGAATATGAGGATCTGATAAGAAAATAATGAAAAAAATATTTCAATTGTGAAACTAGTCTCTAGAGGTTCCATGTGAAAATGTAAGAATCAATTGATATAATGACTCAATAAGTTCACAATGTCAATTTCCTAACTAAAAAGTGCCTTGGGCCTCCTACAAGCTCGGATCTCGAGAGTAGGAGGGTCTAATGAGGGAATAATGAAAAATATTCTAGTTTTGGGGCTACAAACATCATAGATATAATGACTCAATAAGTTAACGACATCAAATCATAATTGAATATTTGTCCTCGGGACTCTAGTAAGCTTGAATTTCAAGAATAAGAGGGTATGATAATGGAATAATGGAAAATATTCCAGTTTGGGAATCAGGCTCCATATAGGCCATGTGAAAATGAAAGAATCGATCTTTATAGCGACTCAATAATTTCAAACGTTAATTCCTAACTAGAAAAGTGTCCTCGGGCCTCTGAAAAGCTCGGATCTCGAGAATAATAGGGTATGGTAAGGGAATAATGGAAAATATTCTAGTTTTAGGGCTATTGGCACCATAGGGCCCATGTGAAAATGCAAAAATTGGTCGGTATAACGACTCAATAACTTTACAACCTAAATCCTCTAACTGTAAATGTGTCATCGAACCTTCGGCAAGCTCAAATCTCGAGAATATGAGGATTTGATAAGGAAATAATGAAAAATATTTCAGTTTTGAGACTAGGGTTTCTAGAGGGCCCATGTGAAAAATGCAAGAATCAATCGATTCAATGACTCAATATGTTCATGAAGTCAATTCCTTAACCAGAAAACTATCTTTGGGCCTCCAACAACCTCGAATCTCGAGAATAAGAGGGTCTTATATGAGAATAATGGATAATATTTCAGTTTTGGGGCTAGAGGCATCATAGGGCCCATGAGAAAATGCATAAATCAGTTAGTATAACAAATCAATAAGTTAACAATGTCAATTCCCTAATTGAAAAAGTGTCCTTGAGCCTCTAGCAAGCTTGAATCTCGAGAATAAGAGGGTCTAATAAGAGAATAATGGAAAATACTCCAGTTTGGGGACTACATGCTCTATATGGCCCATGTGAAAATGATAGAATCGATCTTTATAATGACTCAATAAGTTCTCGATGTTAATTCCTAACTGCAAAAGTGTCCTCGAGCCTCCAAAAAGCTCGGATCTTGAGAATAAGAGGGTATGATAAGGGAATAATGGAAAATATTCCAATTTTGGGCTATTG
>LTAE01000603.1:13428-37916 GCA_001647135.1 Pontederia paniculata
CCTCCATATACGTACTCCTTTGATATTGGTCGACCGCTTCATATGCTTAGGACGACCACTGCACACATGTAGTTCTCTAATATATCTTTCGTGTGCACAGATCGTCCATCCCTTCAACTCAGGTCGACCTATCAACTCTGAACTTGAATATATCCTGTTACAGAATTCAGCTCAACAAGTTCATCGGTATAGACTAAGTTCCCTTACAAATTTGTGATCATCAAAACACTCGCGGGATCCTAGATTCAATAGTCCGGGGTGTACGCGGTCCGTGTTCGCTGCCTATGCGACGTGTTAGGGGTTGTGCCGACGGATGCGACATCATCTCGACGGGACCTTACTTATATAATCTTTAACTATTACTATACAATATTTTATACTGCCACACGGTCATGACATCGGGTGACGCAAGACGTGTCCAATGCATTATGCCGCATTTGATGAAACGACAACGTTAGAGTTTCTTCGTGTCAAGACAGGTCGGGTCCAGGGTGGACGTAGTCCGTGTTCGCCAACTACGCGGCGTGTTAGGGCTCACGTCGACGGATGCGACATCATCTCGATGGGAGACGGGTCATGTCTGAGGCGACATGGTCTGTGTTCCACTGATGAACAAATAATTTAATTAAAGACAAATTAAACCATATATCTGGGCAATTATTCATGCATTAAATAACATAATCATCATCACATCTAGCACGAACCCTAGCATGCAATTTATATATTATCAAAATCTATCTATTGGGATCTGTCTATTTACAACCGAATCATGTAGAGTCTTTTGGGATTTTCTCTACTTGATATTTGTCTTCTTCTCTTTGCTCCAAGATCTACTGCGAATCTCCTTCACGTTCTCTTATATATTTGACATGGTTCTAAGGTAAGAGACAAGAGAGATGGAGAACCATGAGAGAGAAAGATTCTTACCTAGGCACCTGGTGGGGGAGAAAGAGATAATAGAGGGAGAGGGAGAAATACTATGATGGCTAGGTCTTTGGAGAGAGAAGAAAATAATGAAAGGTTCATCTCACTCTTAGATTTATTTATAGGATAGCATTACGATTTTTCTAGTTTTAATCCTCCTCAAACTCTATTTATTCATTTAATTTCATAATTAAACTGGTTAAAATATTATTATTATTATAATTTAAATTTTTGAAATGTCATCTAGATGCCACAACATGGGTCGTGTTGAACATCAAAATAGGTCATGTTGTTCGTCACAACACGGGTCGTGTTGAACATCAACATGAGTTATGTTGTTTGCCAGACATCCCGTGACATTACATATATATTTTTACCTGCAGGGATATCTATAATGGGTGAGATTTCAAATAAAAAATTCTATGTACGTAGAACTCAAAATTAAAATCTCTTTAAATGAGAAAAAACTCTTTACCACTCCATCACTATAGACATTATAATGAAATAATAAAGCATTTGTAGATAAACAATAATAGTAATAATAAAGTATTATCATTAAATTTATTTTTTGTAATAATATATACAAATAAGATTATAATTAACAAGGATCAATAGTTTCAAGCTCACTTAAACTAATTTAGTACAATTAAGCATTCTCTAATTCTCAAAATTGTAATTATATGTTCTAATATGCCATACTAGCTTTGCAAGTCTCGTGAGCATAGTTCCAATATTCGAGAACCTAATAAATGAAACAAAACAATGATTCGCATGCTTAAATAAATAAATAACAGGGTATAGAGTAATCCATTGGTCCCTTGTGTTCCTTGAGCCTGTGAAGTAGAGAGAGCGATCCAATGTTACAGAAAGCAAAATCTCGATAGAGAGAGAGAGAGATCCAATGTTGCAAAAAGTAAAATCGACGTTATCCAACCTCTCACGTCCACCTATCAACTTCCTTTTTTTTTTCTTGTCTGGGCAGAGATCTCTTCTCGAAGAAAACGCCGACCACCGCATCTGCAGAGAGATCTATGTCAGCTGCACCAACAGCGTCGCCATGCATGTGGCCGTGTTCTCTCTCTCTCTCTCTCGATCACGATGCAAAATCACTTCCATGTCTTCTTGCTTTCGCTATGCCTTCTCAATTGATTCGGTGTGTGTGTGAGATAAGAGAGATTGGAAACGACCAAAAAGCATTTCCAACTCCTGACAGTGAAATCTGAATTAAAAATGGTACCCTAAAAACCCAAATTAATCAAAATAAGGGCCTATTTGTTTCTACTTTCTTTTCTAATTTCATTATTAATAATGGATGTAGCTGAATCACATTGACTTATCTATATTATTGTCCCTTACGAAATTAAGAAATATGAAATTTCCATAAAGAAGTAAATAAAATAATAATAGACATTATTTTAGAATAATTAAATCTTTATGTGTTTTTTATTAATTTAAATGCTTTTATTTTTATTTTTAAAAGGCTTGACAAAAGGAAGTTGTGAAATTAAGAAATAATGCTACTCGTAATTCATTTGTATAAAAAAAATATTTATAACCAAAATCAGATAAAGATTAAACATCACGTACATAAAAGGTTTACATACGACCGCAATCAGATAAAAGATTATCAACATATTGAAAAGTAAAATTAAGGAAAATGTAAAAAGAATTATTACATATTATATACGCAATATATTTCTCAACATATAGAATATCAGTTCGATGTAAAAAAATGAACAATAGATATATGAAAGGAATGGAAGTCATGTCGTAACATTTGGCCTGGTTCCACTGGTCGCATCGGTCGAATCAATGTCCGAGATCTAAAACGGACCATGAGTCACTCAAAATTCGGAGTGTCAATTGAACCGCTTTGACTCGGGCAAATTCGATCAAAATCTAAGTTCAATCGCTCAACTCTGCGGGTTTGACCAGTCCGGCAAAAAAATTATAATTTTTTATAATAAATTAGTTTATTTTTCTAGAGCTAAATAATCTACTTTGTTATATAAGTAAAATTTAAAATAATTATATTAAATTAAAAACTTAATGAATCAATCGAGCATATTAGTATTTAATAATTATCTTATTATTTATCTTTAATCTTTAAGCACTATTACAAATTATGAGTTAGAATTAAAAATATCATATTATTTATAAGTAATACTATGTGCTCATGTATTTTGATTTTAAAACTAATTTTTATTGTAGTGATCGGACGTCATCACTTCGTTTCTCTTATAATTTTTTATATTAATTTATTAATATTCAATTCGATCATCCGATTTGACCGGTCTAATCAGTTCAAGCTAACCCGTCTTTTTAAAAGGCTTACAAAAAGAAGTTGTGAAATTAAGAAATAATGCTACTCGAATTCATTTATATTAAAATTTATTTATAACCAAAATCTGATAAAGATTAAACATCACGTACATAAAAGGTTTACATACAACCGCAAGATAAAAAATTATGAACATATTGAAAGGTAAAATTAAGGAAAATGTAAAAAAAATTATTACATATTATACACGCAATATAGAACTATAGATATATAAAAGGGATGGAAGTCATGTTGTAAAATTCGGTCCGGTCCGATTGGTCGGATCGATCGGATCAGTGTCCGGGTCTAAAATGGATCATGGGTTACTTAAAATTCGGGGTGTCAATTGAATCATTTTGACTCGGGCAAATTCAATCAAAAACCTTAACTGAACCGCGAGTTTGACCAATCCGACCAAAAAAATAATATTTTTTCAAATAATAATAATAATAGAAGTTTAGTTTATTTTTCTAAAGCTAAATAATTTACTGATTTAAAATAATTATATTAAATAAAAAACTTAATAAATTAATCGAGCATATTAGTATTTAATAATTATCTTATTATTTATCTTTAATTATTAAGCACTATTATACATTATAAATTAAAATTAAAAATATCAAATTATTATAATTAATAATATATATTTAAGTATTTTGATTTTATAATTAACTTTTATTATAGTGACCGAACGTGGTCACTTTATTTCTTTTATTGACCTATCCGATCGATTCAATTTGACTCCTCAAACTATGTCGGTGTTCAGATTTTAAAACATTGGATGGAAGGCAGGCTGACAAGTTACGTACGGACTCCAGCAAAAAAAACCCACCCAATCGTTACATGCATTAATTAAAAATTAAAAGAAAAGGGTGAATGGTTGGTTCTAGGATAAAATTTGGACCTCCCATAAAAAAACAGTGTAACTAAATTTTTGTGTTGATATTATTATTTTATTAATTAAAATTTTTACTTTATTAATCAATTGAATTAAATAAATATGAAAACATATGCAATCTACCCCACATTCCTCAAGGCACATGTCATAATCAACACGAACAAAGCAGAAGCGTAGGGGTACATGTTGAGCTGTGCATCACTTCGTTATTACTCATTTTTACAAGTTTACATCTGATTACCATAATACAAATTAATTTATGGATTCAAGGTATATACATATACATATACATATATTATTTCATATAAATATGATAAATAGCATACACGGTAACTAATTATGATTATATTACATATAGTTCAAAACTTCAAATATGTTTAGCATGCTATATTTATATTTGTTTGCATTTAATTTTTTTTCCAGTTAAATAGTTGACATCTAATTTTAACAGCATACTTTTTTAATAAATAAAGTTTGGGTTCAATGTAGGTGCTCCCTACTTAAATAGGGAGCATCATGCTTCCTACATTTTTAACCGTAGGATGCTAGATCTACGGTGGATATTAAATCTTTTCTCTTCTACTTTTTTTTCTCTCTCCTAAATCAAGTCACCATAATCGAAATACCAAAACAGGGTATTTTACGTAGAAATAATATCCTTGCTTATTTTGATGATCCGCGATAGGGAGCACCACCATTTTTTCCATAAAGTTTATACAGTTTATACTGGAAAAAGAGTTCACACTACATCACTTCACTTTGCTGCTCTGTTTTTTTTTTCTTTTATTGGCTTCTGGCCTTTTTATGCAGCTCCTGTTTGCAGCAGGGAGCCGTAGCCATTAGCGGCAATGGCCACTTCCTCCCCCTCCCTCCTTTCTCTGCAGCTGCTCCTCTGCTCCTCCCTTCTCCTCTTCACGGTCGCTTCTTCCTACAATGTCAGCTACGACCATCGCTCCCTCATCATCGACGGCCGCCGCAGGCTCCTCATCTCCGCCTCCATCCACTCCCCTCGCAGCGTCCCCGCCGTACTCCTACATCACCGCTCTCTTTTCTCCCAGATGTGGCCGGGCCTCGTCGCGGCGGCCAAAGAAGGCGGCGCGGACGCCATCGAGTCGTACGTCTTCTGGAACGGCCACGAGCTCTCTCCCGGCAATGTCGAGCCTCCTTTTTACCAAAAAAAAAAACCTTCCTTTTTTCTCTTCCGTCCACGAGAGCGCGCAGGACTTAATTTTTTCTCTTGTTTGTAGTATTATTTTGAGGACCGCTTTGATCTCGTCAAGTTCGTGAGCATTGTTCGCGACGCCGGCATGTACATGATCCTACGCATTGGCCCCTTTGTCGCTGCCGAGTGGAACTTTGGGTTCGTTCTTTCTGCACGACCTTGTCGACCTCGAAGCTTCCATTTTTTTTTTCTTTTTTTTGCTATGTTGCGTTGTTGTCGTCAATGGCGTTGTGTTTGGCGATGCAGGGGAGTGCCGGTTTGGCTGCATTACGTGCCCGGAACCGTCTTCCGTAGTAATAACGAGCCCTTCAAGGTACGTTTTCTTTTGCCTTTTCTGTCGAAGGATTCTTTGCGGTTTCTTGGGTGATTAGGAATGATTTTTGTTTCTGGTGGCAGAGTCACATGCAAAGCTTCACGACGTATGTGGTGGAGATGATGAAGCGGGGGAAGCTGTTCGCGTCGCAGGGAGGTCCCATCATCTTGGCTCAGGCAACTCCTGCTTTCTCCCTCTGCAACTGATTATGGATTGATTAACGATGACTGTTGATTCTGGCCTAAACGTTAAGAAACTTCTGCTGTTCTCTCAATCCTGGCACTATGGGTCAATTCAAGTTCTCAAATTTCTTGTTTGTTAGCTTGGATTAGGCCGAATTTTTCAGATAAAAGTTCATCGTTTGTTAGCTTTTCACAGCACTGATTTGCTCAATTTATTGCTTAAATTAAACGTTGTCGTTTTAACTTCCCTTTTTTTATTGAATTCAAATATCAATTTTGGCGTGCCCATATGGTAAAGCCAGATTGTCACTTGATTTTTTTTTCCCTTGTTTTTGTTTGAGTGTAGATTGAGAATGAATATGGAGACATCGAGCAGGTGTATGGAGATGGAGGAAAGCCATATGCAATGTGGGCAGCCAATATGGCACTCTCCCAAAATATAGGTGTACCTTGGATAATGTGTCAGCAGTATGATGCCCCTGATAATGTGGTAAGTGTTCATATTTTTTAAAGTTTCATTAGTATATATTGTCTGCTGAGTTTATTATTGTTGTTGCAAGGAATCAGTTCATTGCAATTGCACTTGGATCCAGTGTAGAATGTGGGATTTGTTAGTTTTCAGTAAATGAAGAACTTCTAAAAGAAAATAATGTAGGATGTTTTTTGTATTAAGAATATTAACATAAAGATATTTCTCTTCGACTTAAGCTTTTAGGATTGTTGGTAGCACATCTAATTTAATATGGTATTAGAGCAAGAGTTCCTGAATTCAAACTTCATCCTAGCTCGCATTAAAAATGAATTTCCTTCCTTAGTTGTCCATGTGTTGAGGTTTAGACTAGACCAAAGTTGTCAACGGCCTATACATGAGAGGGAGTGTTAAAAATATTAATATAAAAAATATTGCTCTTCCTAACGGCTTAAGCTTTTAGGATTGTTGGTAGACATCTAATTTAATAGTTTGATTCTCTTACAACCATTACTTCCATTAATTTCCATTTGGCATGTACTGATATGTCACTCTGAAACTCTTGTGGCAAATGCTACAAAGAATATATAGGTGTAGCCAAGATCAATTGTTTTTTTTTTTTTGCACAGTTTGATAACAGAAATTAAAAATGTTTTATCAGCAATATATTGATAATATGTTATATGCCTACTTCTATGTTTTTCTATAATACATTATTCACTACTTAATTCCATATGATACTTATTTTACTATAACTTGCAGATCAATACTTGCAACTCATTCTATTGTGACCAATTCACTCCAAATGCCGAAAACAAGCCAAAGATATGGACAGAAAATTGGCCTGGATGGTAATCATTCTTTTCCCACGAGCACTTTGAAGTTTAGTCATAAAGCATACAAAAAGAGCATTATGTTTGACAGTAACGGTACTTCATCCACCCTCTGTTTGTTTCTCGTTGTGTCCATCTGATATTTCATATAAGTAAGAAATTGAGATCTGGGATCTGGTCCTCTCATGTGTTTAACAGAGGATGTAATAGCATTGAGAATGGCTGTAGTATAGTGCCATTTCGACTCATGGACCAAGTGATCTCGAGTTTGATTCTCACTGTGGAACGTGCTTATCCCTTTATTTCTCTAATTTACCTTTCCTTGTATTAGGCCTTGGGCCTCCTTTGTAACAACTGGAAAAAAGTGGATACAATAGCATCAAGCAAACTTTCAAAATGTTTAGCAAGTCACTACATGCTCCTTTCTCATGGAAACCTATTGTAACTGTATTTGTACCTTATGTATAACAAAAGTTTCTTGTTGCTATTTTTGTCTTCTTTTTGTTATTTTACAATGAAGGTGAACCGTCGTTTCGAATCTGACGAGTGAATTTGTATAGAGCTATTATCATCGAAGTTTAAATTTTCTTTCCAGGTTTCAGACATTTGGAACCACGAATCCTCATAGACCACCTGAAGACATTGCATTTGCTGTTGCTCGTTTCTTTCAAAAGAATGGTACTCTTCAAAATTATTACATGGTATGTCTACAAGAAATATTAGTTCTCTACATTATCATAATGATGCACTTCTAAAGTTGACCTCTCTCTCTCCCTCTCTCTCTCTCTCTCTCTCTCTCTCTCTCTCTCTCTCTCTCTCGAACTTTGCAGTATCACGGTGGAACCAACTTTGGTCGCACTTCTGGGGGACCATTCATAACTACAAGCTATGATTATGATGCACCAATCGATGAATATGGTACACCATTCTGATTGGCTTGTCTTTTTAAGAAATAATATCCTATTTTCTCATTTCAATATGAAATTTGTTGGAATATTGGTTTTCTAGCAATTGAAAAGGACAAGATCTTTGCAGGTCTAGTGAGGCTTCCAAAGTGGGCTCACCTGAAGGAGCTTCATAAGGCCATAAAGCTGTGTGAGCATCCTCTGCTTTATGGTGATTCAACTCTTGTTTCCCTTGGCCCCCTTCAAGAGGTGAATAGCATATCTATCATGATATAAGGTCCTAATGTATTTTTTGTTATGATAATGAATTAAGCCAACCCCTTATGGAGAATGTTGTAGAAGTTTTCAAAGCCAACAAACCATAATTTTGGTTTTAAGCACAAGCAAATAGCATTTGCAAATTATCATATATTGATTCAAGTTTTAATCTGCAACATTCTTAGTTATAAATCTCTGCAAGATTGTCAGCGTTATGACAATGGCACCCTACATAGATTGTCAGATTTTCTGTAACAAAAAAAACGAGATTTGTTGGTCTAGTCACTTCTGTATGTTTTATTGTTGTACTAATTGTTCCATATAGCACTAACTGGTAGTGCCTCAGGTTAGCATATTACTGATAAATTGCAAGCTAAGATTGGGACTATCTTATGTGGTTAATTGCACCTTTAATTCTTTTACACAATAACTTGAATTGTGTTCGATTTCTATTGTTTTTGTTTGTTTTTAGCTATTCTGTATCACAGTTGAGAGGCTTAAAATGTGTTTATCTTGCTAATATCATGAAACTTTCCTGCTCTTGTAGGCTAGTGTTTTCACAGATCCTTCGGGAGGATGTGCTGCATTTCTTGCAAACTTGGATGAAAGAAATGATAAGTTAATTGTGTTCCAGAACAGGTCATACAATGTGCCTTCATGGTCTGTTAGTATCCTCCCAGACTGCAAAAACGTAGCATTTAATACTGCACAGGTATGCCCCTTTTCTCAAATATACAGTCCTGACATTTCATATTGCATATTGTACTCTTATAGACTAACAATTGGCTATCATCCTTCAGGTTCGAGCACAAACTTCCATAGTGGATATGGTTCCAGAAAGTTTGCAGCTAACATATAGAGGTTCAGGAAATCTTCCTTGGAATGTTTTTGCAGAGAAAAGTGGTATTTGGGGCACACCTGACTCTGTCAGTAAGGGATTTCTGGATCATATAAACACCACAAAAGATACAACTGACTATCTATGGTGTACTACAAGGTGAGATTCATGTGCTTCTGCCATTATGTTATAAAGTAGTAGCAAATATCCTAAGCATAAAAAAGTTTGGTGTTTCATAATGGACGGGATGGGCCTAGTTCAAGTTTAGTCAAGCAAACATAGATCAGGGTCTAGATGGAGCTGGTGCCTGACTATGTTACCGAAACACCTTTTTACTTATTGTGTTCTGTAAGGATAAAATCTTGATTGTTCCATCTGCTCAAAACCTGGCAAGCTTGGTTGTGTTGCTAATTTTGGTTAGTTTTTTTAGCTATTCTTGTTTAAGCTTGGGTTTGAACCCAAAACTACTTATACATTAACTTGGTGTCGTAATCAACTATTCATGCAGATTATGTGTTATAAGCTTACTTTTGAAAAATGATATTACTAGTAGGGTTGTTTCAACTTACATATCATGAATTATGACTTTTTTCTCTTTCTCCTCTAAACTAAAGAAATAATTATTTACCTCCTTTACTGTCAAAGTTTTTCAGTTTGCTACATTGTTAACTTTTTCAGTTTTGGCTAATTACATTTATCATTTAGAAAATTAAAGAAAAAAGTTACACCTTAAAGATACAATGATATATTCTTTAAATTTTTTTTGTGCTCAAGTCCATTTCTTAAAATTTTCAAATTTTCAATATGTTACTTTGTTATTTTTTTTCCAAAGGATACTAAAGATAAAACTGTAACTGCATAAATATAAAAAATAAACTGAAAACTTGGCAGTGGAAAAGATGGAAATTTTGATAATTCATACAATGTAACAATTTCCTTAATTTTTGATGGAGGAAAACTAGTTAAATTACCCTTATTAATATGCACAAAGTGAGTTGGCTTGTGCGATGGGTATCAAGGTATCAGGCACCAATCTACCAGACCCAACCTCTGGCCTAGCACACCCAAGGTCTAAAGAACCTAGGTCCACAAGCCCATATGACAACCCATCTGCACTGCCAGGTTGGTTGGTCTGCTTAGGCCATTCAATAACAGTAAGAAGGAATTTTGCAAATATAACATGTTAACCTTACATATATTTCTTATGTGATGGGATTTTTTTGATTGAAATGATCTTATTTAATCTGCATACAATTGCTAAATATCCATGCAACTGCAAATATTTAAGTGTTAAGTATTTGGTCTAAGACAGGCATTGCCTTATTGTTTCACCAAGCATTGTCCAATGTTCACTTGTAAATGCTAACCTGCATATATTTCTTATGTGATGGGACTTTTTGTGATTGAGGCGATCTTATTTCTGCATAGAATTGCTAAATATCCATGCAACTGCAAATATTTAAGTGTTAAGTATTTGATCAAAGACAGGCATTGCCTTATTGTTTCACCAAACATTGGCCAATGCTCACTTGTAATGCTAAACTTTGCTTCATTATTTTGTGATCTGCAGTGTAAATGTAGACAAAAATGAAAGTTTCTTGAGCAGTGCTGTTCATCCAGTTCTCATGATTGAATCAAAGGGTCATGCTGTTCAAGTTTTTGTAAATCATGAACTTCAAGGTGCTTCCTGACTCGCTAAGTCTTGCTTCAATCACAGAGTAATATTACTACTTACCAAGAAATATGTCATTGCTGATGTATGTGACAAATTCCATTAGCTGTAAGATAAAGTACAATATGGGTCCTTATGTTCTTTACAAGCATCACCCCTCAAATATATGCATTTTTTATTCAGCAATCTGATAACAAAGATGTACTTATATAAATGGATGAAGACTTGTCCTTTTAGCAGATTTGCAGCTCACGTCAATGAAATACCATAATCTTTTTATGATATTCTAGTACAATGCTCATAAACACAATAATCATAGCATCTCCCATTTATCTCTTCAGATCTAATTTATGGTTTCGATCTTTAACTTACAACATAATCGTCAAAGGTACTGTTATGGATGGACGAATTCGTATGTACTTCTGATGTATGACAGAGTTAGCTTAGGAGTCTTAAAAGATGTCCTGATGTTGACAATAAATGTAGTTGGTCTTTGGTAATGGATCCTGCATATGTCCCAGCTTATGCTAGCGAATTAATTAATGATAATGTTATAATTTTTAGACTCCTTGGTTTTGGAAAAAAAAACTTACCTTTGGCCATCAAGTACAGGTGTGGATTGCATGTGGATGATATTGCTATTGTAAAAAAAAGCCACACATACAAGCAATATGCTTTTTATACTAGATTTGAATTATGAATATATTTTGAATTTATTAGAGTACATTTATTCTTCAGCCAGCGCATATGGAAGTAGTGGGAATTTAAGCTTCAGCCTACAGACTCCCATTACCTTGAAAGCAGGAAAGAATGAAATTGCTCTCCTAGGCATGACTGTTGGCTTGCAAGTGAGTACATATGGTAGAGCATATTTTGCTCTTTCTTTTGCAATATTTATAAAATACTTGTCTAAGATATGGGTAGTTCTGCACATATTAAGAAGTGATCACAACATTTATACAGAAAAAAGTTATAATTGGAATATCCATTAAAGTTGAATATACATTGAGATCGTTAAGTTTTCTTCAAGTTCATACCTATATCTTTCACTTTATCATACTATCTATGAATTGAGATATAGCCTTACCCCAGAATGAGAAATTGCAGAAAAGGAAGTGCCTCTTTTAATGGAGGGTACTTCTACCTACATTTTTCCTTCATCTTGTATTTATTTTAAAGAACCAAATGTATCTAATAGTTGAAAATCAGGAGTTAATAACTTAAAAAATCAAGAGAAATATATAATTGTAGCAGGGAGCAAAACAGGGAATCTATATCCTTTTAAACATCTGTCAAAAAACTTGCTTTTAAACATCTTGAGTAATTTGAGTATAAAGTTTGATGTTTGTGATGTATATGGCAAAACCAATTAATGCTATGATAAATTAGTGCAGAAGGCTCATGCTATATCCAGATTATTTGCTTGTTTCGTTGTTTCCTTTCCGTTATCATCAAGTATCATATAATCACTTAAGGAACAATTTACAAACTTGAGGTTGAGGATATTAGGACTTGAAATGTGATAATTTACTCCTAAAAACGAATTGATTACTTTGCTGCATTATTTAGGTGAATCTTTTCTTATTATTATATTAAATAGGCACTGTAAACTCATTAAAAGCAACCTAAGAGCTCGTAAAAAAAATTGAAGGTTATCTTGTCTCCCTGCTAACCATTGTATCTATCTTTTCACTCGGATAACCACTTTATCAACCCCTTTGGGTGTCTAATTCTATGCTCATCTCCAAAAAAGAATGCAGGGCCATTTTATGAATGGGTTGGAGCAGGGTTAGTTAGCGTCAAGATTTCTGGTTTTCGAAGTGGGATTATTGACTTGTCTCAAACCACATGGACGTACAAGGTAATCAGATATATCAGAGTTTTTTCATTATGAAAATTTATCTTCGGACTTTCTGTAAGATTTCAGTTTTTTTGCCAACATATTTTCTTCTAGTTTCGTTAATGCTTCCTTGAGATAAGATAAATGATTTCCACACATTTAGAATTATCTTGTGAATATAGAAAGTAATATTTTTGTATTTTATCTGACATTTGTCTTAGATGGAGACCATGTCAAAATATTTTATATGCCTCTTATGACATCTGAAGACATTCAAAACTATAATGATACAAGATGTTTTACAACCAAAATTTCAGGTTTGATGCATCACAAGTCACTGAACTTTTTGCATAATCGTTAAAGGAATCCCTCATCTTTCATTTTTGATATGTGGGTTACTCAAATTTTGTAAATTCTTCATTTTAATCACTCATCCATTAACTAAACTAATTGCGTTAAAGAATGGTGACATGGCAAGGAGTACTACCATGTCATTAATTTGTAAGGAAAAATTTAAATGTTTAGCCCTCAGAAAACTTGTTGCTTTTACTCGGTCATTATGTATACTAAATGAAGGCAAGGATCTATTTAGAGAAGATGCTACAAGTGAAAGCCTCGTGCATAAATGTTTCAAGAGGATATGAGTGAGGCTAACACAAAGCATAAGAGAGAGATCAAGATATGATTGTAAATGTGATGTTAGTTTGGGATGAGAACGAAGTTGATTGTGCACAATGAAAGATTACATTGACAATCTCCTTGCTGGAAATCATGACCATCCTCTTAAATTCTCCTGTTTGTGTAGAACAATGAGATTTGACATTTGAAATTCTTTTCGGTGTGAACCATGGTAGCGTGCTATTATTAACCCAGTTTGAGGCGGGAGGCATAAAGGTCTGAATCTCTCCCAACAAAAATGATCTTGATATTTGAGCCCGGGACCTATTTTTGGGTTCAACCTTCTAACCAGTTGAACCAACCAATTGTTGGTGGACATCAAAAGTTTTTCCATTGAACAAGGATGAAAGAAAGCATTAGATTGTGTGTTTGAACTTTTAAACAGAAGAGGTCTCAATGGGAGTCTCATGTACAAAAGATCATTGTGTAGTAAGTAAAAGAATATAAGCTACCTTAATAGAATGCTAGAAACCATAAAACCTAGCTTTATCTCTATAGTCCAACGATCATCATCCGCCTTAGTTTTCTGCTCGAGAGAATTGTTCTATATTTCTGTGAGATCTCTTTTACATTTCCATGGATTCGTTGGAGACACAGTTGGTGGAGAAGAAGAGTAGACAATCCATAGGATGATAGGAGGAGCTAGGAGCCATCGTCAATAGTTGGTGCACTCATCAATGACTAAGAACTCCTTTGTGAAGGTAAAGAATATAGCACTAGAACCTGGAGGACGATGGCAATGTTGAAACTTTAATCTAGATGACATGCTAGGACAAATGAATTTAATTAGATTATTTAATGGGAATGACTAAAATAATAAATCTTTTGAAATCGGGGGACTCATATAGTAACAGTCAAATTGAGCGACTCATGGTGCATCAAATCCCCTCATTTCATCCTTTGTCAAAAGACATTATACCTATTTCTCTAACATATTTGTGTTTCAAAAGTGCATTCAGAGGAATATCTTATCATTGTCAAGTATGTCATGTTATTTACTGTTTTGTTTGGTGCGTGTTTGCACTTTATTATACTAGTATAACAAAAAAGAAGTCTTAAAAACAAGGACAACAAATCAATATTGTAACTGTTATGCATTAATGTACCCTGTTATTCCCCATGCTAAAGTATGAAATATTACTTTGTGCAATCAGAGCTTTTACTTAGTCATGTTGATTGGTGATGACTTTCAAGACATAGAATAGCTTTAGTAACTAAAGGTTGTTCATTATAGGTGTTTTTTTTATTCACCTAAGCATGATGGACATGTTTGTGTCCATTTACTTTTTGTATGTTAGTCCTCTACCCGATGGGCTATATGACCAGTCATAATTTCTCTCATTGTAAGAACTGCATTTTGTGTCTGTCTATTTTGAAATTCTAATATGTTGATTTGTTCTGTCGTTCTCGTCCATGGAAATTAGCATTATGAGTTGTTAGAAAGACAGGTAGCATTTTCTATCCCTTTGTTTAATATTTATATATTCGCAGATTGGGTTGGAGGGGGAGCATCATAATATATTCCAAGGACATGCAGAAAACAATTCCCCGTGGACATCTACGTCAGAACCACCAAAGAATCAACCTCTAACATGGTATAAGGTAGACTACTTCCTACTTTTCGTAACTGATTTTAGAAAAAAGAAACAAAATTGATGCCTCACACGACAAAGTTATTCTGCAATGGATTGGCCTAGAAGATGATGGATGTTACTCTACCACAAAATTACAAATAGCCTTCCAGTCTTTCTTCATCTTTATTCATAATTGATTTTGCAAGGAATGACAAATCATATAAGTCATGAGAACCATGCCTTTGTTGAAATCCATCACTTCTATGAATTGATTTCAGGCAGTTCTTTTTATTTCAGTCAAAGTTGTTTGCTAAGTACTTTTTCTTTGTCTAATTTGTAGGTTTTTGTTAATCCTCCAAGCGGAAATGAACCAGTCGGGCTTGACATGCAGTCTATGGGAAAAGGCCAAGTTTGGCTCAACGGTAAAGCCATTGGACGTTATTGGCCAAGAACAAGTTCAATATATGATCAGTGTAATCCTAACTGTGATTATAGGGGCAAATTTTTCCCAGACAAATGTAGAACAGGATGTGGAGAGCCAACTCAGAAATGGTAATATTTCAATCCAAGTAACAAACTGAATTCCTTTCACTAAACAATTTCCAATGTATGTAGACTAATTGAAGTATATCTATTCAACCCAGAATCTTGCCTATTTTAATTTCTCTTTTCTCTTATGACAGGACAGTTACTGGCTTTTAAAACAAGAATCATTAAGTTAATTTAACTAGACCTGTAAATTTATAGCTTCTGTTTTCTGCAAATATCATACGTAGTTTTAGATTTAGAGTTGTTTTTATCGGCCGTAAACAAGTTAGTTTCATAATCCTAGAGAATTTACAGAAATATTTTTAATGATGCTCAGCCTGTATCTTAATGATCTTCTTTGTGTAATAATATATTCAAAAGGAAAGATTTCAAATTTTCATCATGTATTAAATTTGTATTCATACTTGTGTCAATATATAAACCATATGAAAGTCCTAGAAACAGTAATTTCAACTAATTATTTTCTTTGGCTCTAGGTATCATGTTCCAAGATCTTGGTTTCAATCATCAGGAAACGTCCTAGTTATATTGGAAGAAAAAGGTGGAGATCCAACTAAGATTACTTTCTTAAAAAGACATGTATCGAGCCTATGCGGATTCATGAGAGAAGATTATCCTTCCTTTGACTTGGAATCCTGGAATATGAGCCGCCAAAACTATTTCAGGGATAAACCACTGATGCATTTGAAGTGCCCTGAAGGTACCGCTATATCCTCAGTGAAATTTGCAAGCTATGGCAATCCTGGTGGAACTTGCCAAGCTTATCATCAAGGAAGCTGCCATCATCCTGGATCGACTGCTGTGGTAGAAAAGGTAGAAAGATTTATTAGATACAATTAGAGTAGTATTTGAGTTACCCTACAATCCCTCTGTTATATAATCTTTTTCCTAAGCAATGGACCCTTCCTGACTTCTTGTATAGCTTGTGACATAACTGAAATGTTCCAGTTTTACATGCTATACTGATATAAGTGAAGAATGGTTTAATATGGTTATTCTTATGATCTCAATGAAGTAAAACTCTGTGTTGTTTGCTTTTCTGTATCATAGTAAATTAAATGTGTTAATTTCATTGCAAAAAGTAGATTCACTTATAGAGTTTTATATTTATCCTGTGCAGGCCTGTTTACGCAGAAATGGTTGTGCCATCTCATTGTCAAAAGACTACTTCGACAGCGACCCGTGCCCAGGCATGTCTAAAGCGCTTGCTGTTGAAGCTTCATGTAGCTAGATGATCCCTAGATTCTGCAACTGGGTTTCAGTATGATGTAATATCCTTGTGCAAGATCCGGTAAATTAATGAGTTGCAACTAGAGACTTCGGCCTTTAACAGAAACTGATGAGGCTGAAGTATCAACTTCAGTTGGGCAATAGAAATTAATTTGATCTTCCAGAATACATTTTTATGGCGAACAAAATAAAATCAAAAGATTTTGTTTCTACAGGCATACTAACAGTTGCCGATTTAAGGCCCCCCTACCTTTGTCAAAGAAACTTGTTGGTAACACTTAGCTTACTATCCTTGGACATGCAGTTTACTTAGAAATCGAAGTAAAATATGTGAACTGAATCTACTTCAGTATTTCTATCAGTTTATTGTGCATGGCGAAATATTGCCTTAAGCTCAACTTATTAGCAAGTGAATTATGTTTACTGCAACAAAAGATGCCAATGTTATCATGTTATTACAATTGCATTTTATAGAAATTGTTATCTGGCCATTAGACGTACACTTAACCTTGAAAATGTGAGAAAATTAGGGATAATGAGTTGAGAAAAAAAAGTTGATGTATTGAAATGTATGACTAGTGTATTTATAGGTGAAGAATTGGAAATGCGTTTAATCTAAAGAATGTAGCTTTAAAAATACATTGCAATTTTATTATTTAAATATTATTTTCTTAATGCATCTTTTAAGAAACGCATGTCTTCTTTTTTATTTTAAAATTTATGAATAAAAATAAGTCAAACGCATGATTCTATTCAACATTTACCTTTAATCCACAATTATAGATGCCTCTGACGTTGTACTTCTATTCTGCGGAGTAAACTAATTGCAACGCATTTTTTTTGGATTACAAAGAGGCTATTAATCTAATTCAATGCATTTAATTTTTTTTCTTAGGCCAGAGGCCTTTCCCATATGCTAGACTAATAAAAGCATTACTTATCATATTAATTAAAAATTATCTATTAACATTATACCCTCATTTAACGAAAAAAGTATCATCCGGTTTAATTTTATTTTATTAGGATAAATGTATTGGTTTGAAAATTATTATTAATCAGTTTAATTAGATCATAATTAGTTTTTTTATCTAAAGTTTGATGGGCGACAGGGTTACTTAGGCCTCTTAACCACCTACTTAATTTTTTAAACCATGCAATCAATGGAGGAAGGAGACCGTTACCATTTGTGCATCTGAACCTTACAAAGTTTCGTAAAAGAACACTTACAAGGGAACACGAAGGGACTGATTTGTGCACACAGACGAAGATAAAAAAGGATATAAGGGTTGTTTGTAGTACGTATATATGACCAAGTCTTCGTCACTTCATGTCTTCCATGGAATCCAAAGTTAACAGTGCATGATGTTTACTTACTTCGTTATGGCTGCAATTTTCTCCAGATAGGCAGATTATGTTACTGTTTTGTTCTTTAATTTTCTTTTACTTCAACTGTTAATTTACCAATCTGATGACAGGTGTATGATCAATTTAGGGATGATATTTCAGAGAGATTGTTCTTGTACTAATTAACTTTGTAGGATAAAACCAGATCATTTTGCAACTATTATAGTAACAGTAAATTGCTACTAGTTTTTCAAATGCTTAATTTAAAAGGTCCCTGCAAATAGAACCAGTTCAGATCTGAGGACTGAAACTGTCGGTTGGTTTTGAACGTCATGAACTCATGTGTCCAAAATGTCTGGCAAACTGACAAGTAATAATCAATGGCATCTGACATGGTCATAAAAGGGCCCTGTTCAAATGACCCTTTTGAGTTTTCAGATGGTTAATGTATGAGTAATAATGTTCATTACTTTTCTGGTTAAAACTGTATCCAATAATGCCATTCAAACATCCGTGATGCATGTCTTAGATACATTTTCTCTGATGGATGCAGCTTAATTATTATTGTGAAGATATCTCATACCAAAGTTACTGTGATAGTATCTGTTTCCTTCTTTTCGGTCATTTCTCGCCTGAAAGTAAAAAAATGATGCCTCGTGTGATAATTCTGTATAGTTGGTGATGTCACAGAATTATGCTGATAAATTGATGCCGGCATTAGATTGATGGGAAATATAGTTGCTGCACTGATATCAAGCTTTGCCAAAGTTGTTGGAGACATATTTGGAGCTCCATTGGATTTTCTCTCTGGCAAGTCTTGCAGGTAGTCAAAATAGCTAGTTTCCCAAGTGCTAATCATCCTACAATATTGTTGACCTTCTATAAGATCCGCTCTAAAGTTTGTTATAATAATCTGATACTTTTTTTTTTCTTTTGCTTGTTGAAATAGTATATGTTCAATAATAAAATAAGACAATTGTAAAGAGCCAAGTATACGAAACCTTTGGCTAATGTTACTACTTGTGACTAGTTTCAGTACTTCAAATATAACAAAATTCCTCACAAGAATTTTAGAGAATGGCATGGGAAAAAGAGAAATACTTTCGAAAAATTGTATTGCCAAATTCTTGCTTGTTATCTGCTGAACTTTTATAGTACTTATACTTTTATATTTACTCAACTGCTAGTAGTCCTATTTAACTAATTCTAGTTCTCCCCGAAGAAGTTGTTTGAATTCTAAATTTCTGATGGAATGTGTTTCTTCATTCTTGGAGCAACAAGCATCTAATTCAGATAATGTATCTTTTCTTGTTTTTGCCATACTTTCATCAGTAACAAGTCATTAAATGTGCATTTGCCAGCTCGGTGTGTGGCTCAACATGGGATCTGATATGTTACATCGAAAACTTTTGTGTTGGGAATCTTTTAAGGTTGCTTGCGGTACTGGTTCTTCTCTATGTTGGTAAATAAGCTATGCAACTCAAATCATTACTGCAACAACTTTGGAAATATGACATCCTTCTCACTCATATCCTTAATTCAACAGTGATGTTGTTCTTCTACCTTCTGTACAAAATTGGGATTTGTCAGTGCATTGGAAGAGGTCTGTGCAGGATGCTTTGGGCGTGTTTGATCTCATGCTCATCAATTTGCGACCAATGGTGCATGTTTATTTGGTACAAGCTGAGGAACGCCAGAAGGGCGAGAGAGGAGCATTCAAGGAGCTTTGAAGACTATGTCACAAGTTCTACTGATGATGACATGAGCAGGAGAAGAACATGCAATGACATGCCAAGATCTATAGAGCTAAGGAAATTGCGCTCGCAGCGGTTGAGGGAATGGCGGAGGACGCACTTGGACCGATCACTTAGGCCAAGGAGCCAACAGATAAGAATTGGAATCAGTAACAGGTCGATATACTTGAATGGCAAGGATCCAAGAAACCACAGGAATAGAAGCATGCACCATAACATCAAGGTGACCCACACTTCAAAGTTTGTCAAAAAAAGCAATGTGAAGCAAATTCCACACAGGAGCTGGTGAAAGATTCAATTAAGGTGTGTGTGTTCTTCTTCACCTGTGCCTGATGCATCATCTGTAACTGATTTCCTCAACTTCTTAGATCATAGTTCCTCTTGTATGAAAATCTTTAACATGAAATTTACTGCAGATGAATCATATTCTTGTCGCGAAATTTGTGTAGTTAATTGTTATATGTTGAGTAGCATTATCTGATGATCTCTTCATTGCAGATCAGGAGTAGTGTCAGTTTCTCTTTCAATATCTGTTGTGAAGTTGGCATCAATCTCTGTATGTGCTTAGCTGCAACATTGGGCCAATTCTTATTTTATCCTCCATGATTCCAAAGCTCTTGTTGTCGTTTGCTATCTGTGCGACGACCATCGAACCTTGATTGTCATTCAGTTGCTTTCTCTGCCCACCAATTTCATATTTCAATCCCTTTCCAACACTCTTAATCATTGCAGGTTGATGCAGGGCCCTTTCAGGAATTAAAAGCACTTCTACTGGAACTTGTGATCCTTACAAGATTTGTCAGCTCACATCATGCACATGTGACCCAATTAAATATATCTTGGTTTCTTCTTCTTCAACTTTCTTTTAGTCTTCCTAATGGGAAAAAAAAACTTTCTTAGAATCTGATATATGATGAAGATCATGTGATCAATCTTTCAACTTGTTGCTTTTAATGAAAATTATGGGAGTTGAATTCTGTGTAACAAGATGCAAGAGCTGAAAGCAAAAAAATAAGTTGTCGGCAGAAGAATTTATATGGTGTATATAAGATGATGTCACAAAATTCACATACAAATTGTAAGTTTTTATAACAAAAAAAAATAATATAGTAAAATTGGCTGCTGAAAAGGAAAAATAATACGTTTATTTTTTCCTTACATTATTTAAAAAATATAATTTACCATTAATTCGAATTGAATTAGTTAGATTCCATCAACTTTTAGTATCAAATTATGAAAAGAATTTTAGTGTATTAAGAAAAAATATAATGAAACTCTCAATAACGTTTCTGTTCTTCTTTTTCTTTTTCTTTTTCTTTTTTTGTCAAACTGGTCCTCAATTCTGATGCAACTTTCCATGTTCGACTTCGGAGTATGGAATGTCACTTTCTTGAGGACACGAACATACCACCTACTAGCTCCCACTGCCAATTCATTTTCTAGAATGTTCCATCATTTATCAAGATTTGTTAATATACTTAATTCAAAAAATGGTCAATTAATTAACCATATTTAGTATTTAGCCATAAATTAGGCTTTTTAATATATAATGGACGTCAAATCTTTTTTTTTTACCTATTTGAAACTTTTGATATTCAGAATTATTAACATCCGATTAATTTGAAGTCGAAATAAAGAGCAAAACAACATCTATTTATTCAAATTGATAATTTTGAGATTCGAAGTCGAATCCTTCCTATTTTTAAAAAAAAAGAAACAAAAGTTGAAAAAGGTATTATCTCTTCTCGGTTACGTTACGTGATTAAGATTTTTTAAATGGCACGAGAGTTGCTTTCTTAATTTCTAATTAGAAGAAATAGAATAGTTAGTCATTTGTGAAATTCAGAAAGAATTGATAGGTCTTGAGTCATCTCGAATCAAATTTTTTATACGGTTCTTATTATAAAAAAATATTAAATTTAGACCTCATTAGTTCAATGTGCTTATCACTAAAACCAAATACTGGTAGCTTATTTATTATTAGGATATACTTTGATTCACTTTGGTAAATAACATTTTCATAATTCAAAATTTTCGAAGATTAAATTGTGTCTTCTTCAATTATTTGCATTCTTCATCATGAGACTGCAAGCTTGAATATATCCTTGCTATATGTGGACTCTCTGATAAGTTCATTTGACCAATTTGGAGCATTGTTCTGATTCGCTGAACCATATATTTCTTTTAATGTACGAAGGTACACATCGATTCAATTGATTAATTAATGCAGGGATGCCTAGAGTTATATATATCCTTCAAGAGTAATAATTTGTAACTTATATTAGTGCCAATATGTATGCATTCATGACCTACCTCTTTGATAGGTTCATTTGACCAGAAGTACTATTCTTATCCATCTGCCCCTCAATTATTTCATCTAGTGCCATTGTATCAGTTAATTAAATGTATCAAGTGTTGAGCATTCAATTGGTGCTGAGAGGATGATTTGCTATATATAATTAGGTGGCATTGATGACATTTGTGTTCTTGTGAAAATAATATATGGCAACAAGTTTGGCGTGTTATGAAACGAACAACCCATCACAATAATCTTGAATCCTTCATTATCTAACCTTGAAGATTCTTTATGTATCTTATTAATCATCACTAACAGTAATTGATGTTACAATATCCCTTGGTGCGATCATGGACTGATGTTCGAACATTTGATAAAATTAATAGTGGATACAAAGTTAATAAGTAGAGAATAGCGAAATATTAGGATAATATATAGCAATTTGATTAATAAATTTGATGAATATACCGATTGAACTAATTCACAAATATAAAATATACATCGACATAATTGCTTTCTTATTTACATACGTTATGCTACATATGATAACTAATATTTTCCAATAATATTAGTTTATTTAAAAAATAATTTTTTATTTAATGAATAAAAAGATAACCAACTTAAAATAAGTAAATACAAAATAATGTTATGATGATAAGAAAAAATATATATGTTTTTTTTTTAAAAAATGCAATATGATATTCAAAAATGAAATAAATATTTTTATATTAAAATAAAATGATATATCTAGAATAAATGTCTAATCTCTAAAAGGTAAGAGTAACTTATAGAATTTTGCTATCTAAACACTAAATGTTATTATAAAAAATATTTATCAAACATTTAAATAAAAGTTTCTATCGAGTCAATTTTATTCGCTATTCTAAATGCTCCAAATTTATCGTGCCAAACAGAACATGTGAGATAAGTACATTTCATGGATAACGGATTGAACTCCAATAAGTGACTTAGAATCGAATTCGAAAGGTGCATAAGAAGAAAGTTATAATGCTCTAATTATCCAATTAGATTAGTCATGGCTATACCATGGCTAAACAAAAAGAGATAAGCAACTTATTATCATGCCACTTGAACCAAATATGTTATATAAGTAGTTTACCCTTCACGATTCATTTGTATTAACACTTCGAACAAAAAAAGAAAGGATCCATATCATTCATTCATTCATGATTGCTAAACTTTAATTTATTATTAAATTAGATGTATATACTATCAATAATTAATCTTAAAAGTTAAACTATTAAAAAAGAATATCATCACAAAATTTATATTTCTAATAATGGTAAAATTTACTAGTATTAACATCTTCCATATCAACTACTTTATAAAGGGAAATAAATTGTATCTTCTTCTTTTTTTTCCTCAAATCATTACAGTGATGACTTGATAAGCACTTACGGTCAAAATGATATTAAAACTTTTAACTTACAATGAACACAAATTTATTACTTTTAACGAAATAATAATAATTCAATACTTTACATCACAAAATACTTAAAATTTAAACTAATTATATTTACTTTATTTCTATTATGATATATCATTTTCTAGTAAAAGTATTAACATAGATTAATACATTAAACCAAATTTAGGGACATGAAAGACAGCCACGAGGAGCCAAAATACAAGAATGTATATAATCTGTATTTTTTTTCTCATTTGTTATCTATAAATTAAGTTTAATATATATAAAAAGTGGGAGAAGACTTTGACCCTCTGGTTAAATTCTTCCCGGGGGCGGATGCTATTGGAATAACTAACAACTCATCTCTGGACATTCGATTTATTAGCTCCACCGGCACTATGTGATAACTTGATGCATATAATGCTTAAAAATCTTGGCGTAACATACTTCTGTAATCGTGTAACATTTTATAAATATATGTAATTTAATGCTTCCATGTGTAGCTTATTAGATGCAAAGTGAGCATCGTCGTGTGGCTATTGCCGGTCGTCGATTTTTTTTTATTTTCAGTATTTTTTTTGTTTAACAGTTCGTTTTGCAAATTAAAACTTTTTCAAATGTCATTCCAAAATTTGACCAATTTTATAGTTCAACCAGCAAATTTGACCCAAAAACAATTTTGCTTGTGGGTTTTAAATGATATAGTGATAGATGAGGTAAAGAAAAAGTGGTATAGTGATGATATTATAAATCCCCATCGGTCCGACCCAAGTAGCATACACTATATGCAAATCAAAATATAGTTGATCACTCAAATATTGAAAAATATATATATATATATATATATATATATATATATATATAATATTATTGTTGTTATGCATTGGCTTGATATATAGAGAGACATGTTAAGCCATTATTTGTCGGTTAAAGCGACCCTTCATCAACCCCTTCCAATGCGCC
>LTAE01000603.1:38087-71890 GCA_001647135.1 Pontederia paniculata
AGAGAGAGAGAGAGAGAGAGAGAGAGAGAGAGAGAGAGAGATATGGAAAGAGAAAGAGGACGACGTTGGCAGCAAATGCGCGAGGGGTCATTCATGTAGAGTCGGTCGGTAGGTACCATCCGTATCCCTTCTTCATGGGGTCTTTAATGGGTCCCTCCACGTCCTCCCTCTTTTTCCTTCAACGTACTCGCGTACGTATACAAAAATTACCTGAAAATGAAAGATAATTTATTACTATAACTTTTAAATATTACGTTTTGTAAGAGAAAAGTGTGGAGATGGAAAACACACACCCCCGCTACAACTCATGTCAAGCAATGATTACTTAATAATTCTTAGCTTAATAGTGAATTTAGTCACTTGTGATTACAATCGGCGAATTAATTAATGTAACAATAAAGAAAATGTGTCATTTATTTATTTATTCTTATCTTTCGGTAACAAGAAAGAGCAAAGATTTGAGTGCATAATTATTTACGTAAGCACCCACGATTATTATTAATTTTTAAGATTCCAATTTTAAATATGATAAAAATAATGATGAATTTTATATATCCTTTTTCCTCCGTACACATAAAATAACAATAATATATTCAACATAAATCCAACATCTCTGACGTGGTATCAGGCCCCTCAGGCACCTCACATTTTTATTTTATTTATACTTCTTCTATGAGGTGACTTGGAGACTCCCGTGCATTATTTGGTTTTAAAGTTGCATCACATGCCTCTTCAATTGAGATTCAAATCATCCAGTAAAATGGTTAAAACGAAACATTTTAATTCATTTGAAACTCTTGAATTATGACTCTTTTTGCCATATTTAACTGTTGACAAGCAAATAAATGATTTGATCAATGTATAGTGCTTTAATAAAAAATTAGCATATATCGAATAATAGTTAGTATTTAATGGTTCCATTATGTAAAATAAAAAAAATGTTTTTTAGAATTTGATACATACATGTATCATCATAAGTTTTTTTCAATTTTATGACAATGTGATTAGTTCTTTTTTGGTTTTTCAGATTCACATCCCCAACATAAAGTAAACAAGAAAAGAAATCACGTATTCATAATTATAGGAGTATGACTAGAAGATTTAATGTTTGTGTTAATTATTCGTAATTTGACAATAGGTTAATATCCTCTTAGTCATTCAATGTGCTATCAAACAATTTGAAAGGTTAGTTTTCCAAAAAATTGTTGGAGAAAAAGTATAAATGCTAAGCTAATTAAGTTTACTGATTATAATAGTGTATTTTGATGATAACAAATTTCTTACTTGAACTGATGTTAATTTTAAAAACTATTGTACATCAGATATTGATTTGAATTAGTCAACTATCTAGGAGAAGTTATTGTGCACATACATGCTTATATATGATGTGCAAGGCAAACAAAACAATAATTTTAAGGAGAGAAACATGAAGGAATGAAAGAGATCTTGTGTGCTTTAGATTCTCTCGATGGCTTTCTTTTGCTCATCTCATGAGCCTTTATAGCGCCCCATGTTGCCATAGAGTCCGCCAATGCTACACTTGTATTGTCATTCATTTCGCAACAGCTCCATCCAGTCGAGCCTCTTGCACCTTCCTGCATTCCTCAGTATATGAGATGACCTATTTTGTCGGCTTGGTGAGAAGAGCGCGCTCCATGCTCTTGATGACCATGACAAGTCATCATTCAATATTTTTCACTTGACTGAGGTGATCATGCAACTTCGGCATTCTCAATATTCGTATAGTGTGAATTTGGAGATATAACCTTAAAGTTCATTATCCGTAAAAAAAATTATTTTAACCCAAATATTTTAAAGACTTATTAAATCAACGTGTTTAATAAATATTCCCATTAGAATTTCTTTTGTGAGAAAATCAATTAACATATTATTTGTAAACATGTAAATTATTGTTACTTCTTTCTTTTCATCATGTCATGTATCTAGTAATACTCGATCTTTATGTGTTTTCCTTTATAACTATTCGCTCCATTGTCTATCAAGTTTACTGTATTTTTTATAATGGTCCATTGACCACGATGAACCATAATTTTAAAAGAAAATGGCATATTCATACTATATGGGTGATTGTCATACTACATCTATTTGTGTGTGTCTAACCACACATCACTTTTTTCTTGTTTCCCCGAGGAACATTTGCTTCACCTAATAAAAATAAGTAACTTGATGTAATTTTTTTATCATCTCAATATCCCCCTCTAAAGTCCACATTTAAGTAACCTATAATCTTAAATGAATGAGCTCGATATGCCAATTTCAATTATATGGTGCACTTTAGATATCTAAAATATTCTCTTAATGGCTTCTCAAATGAATCTTCCTTGGATTACTTTGATATTTACTAATTAGGCTTATTGAATAATGCATATTAGGCCTTGCACACACATTGCATACATCAAACTTTCCAACCCACCACTTATGCATAGAGAACATCTAAAAGTTCTTTTCCTGCATTAGTGGACATTGACTTTTACTATCACAATTAGTGTTAGTATTGTAGTGCTATTCTGCATTTCATAACTCTTCAATATTTATTGAGATATTGTTCTTGATTCAAACTTAATGTCGTTGAGTTTTTGTCTTGAGTAATCTAAATCCTAAAAACATAAATGTTTCTTCCACATCCTTTATTTCAAATTTCTTGCTCAATTTCTCTTTTATCTCATTGAACGTTGCGGCATCATTTTTGGCGAGCAAAATATCATTTACATACAATGACGTTATGACGAATTTGTTTCAACTTTTCCTGATGTACACACAACGGTCCAATTTATTTGCAATAAAACTAAATTGAACAACCATCATATGGAACTTTTGTTATCATTGACGTAAAGATTTCTTTAAGACATATAATGATTTTTTTGTTCAACTTGTACACTTTATTCTCTTGCCCTTAGACCTGAAAACTATTAGGTTGTTGCATATTTATATGTCTACAATCAATTCTCCATCAAGAAAGGTTGTCTTAACATCCATTTGAAATAACTCCAAATTCATATATATGACTAATAGATACAAACATAACTGCCGAAGAATATATTTTCTAAGAATCAATTTCAATTTGCTAAGTATAATCTTTAGTGACTAATCTCGCATTATGCTTATCAATAACACCATGCACACGATACTTTTTAACACTCATTTACACCCTATGGATTGTCTTCCAACTAATGAAATCTAATCCATCTTTCATGATGCCCAACCATGATTGACTCCCTAGAAGCAGTTACCTCATCATAAAAGTTAAGATTGATACAATCCTTTATATCAACATCGATGGTATAACACAAAGCATCATTCATATAGATAATGATTATTTAAATTTATGAGTTTTGTCCATAGTCTCTTATTGTCAATTATACTTGTGAATTATATGGATTCATCAACTTCTTAAAGGTATATTATCCTATATATTTTCATCTCCCACTCTTGGGTTGATGTCCAATATGTCTTCTTTTAAGTTGACTTCATTATCAAAAAGAATGATTAGAGACTCATTGTCATTTTTTTATGCAGCAATTTCTTTTTATTTTCAAAGAAAATTGCATCTCATATCTCAATAAGATCTTTATCATTATGAAAGAATCGTAATCCTTTGGATGTGTGACTCTATGTAATAAACTTGCATGTCACCGTTCTAAATTCCAATCTATCCATAAGATGACTGGGAAGTAACACATGTGTTTTATATTTTCATTTTCAAAGATGGCCTAGCTCATGCTTCTTGACATTTTGTATTTCATATTACGTTGATCTACGAAATGAGTGGAAACAAAATTTTATATGTAGTTTACAGTCATCAATATTTGACCCTATAAATGTTTAGACTGACCAAAGTGATAGCATACAACTTAGTGCATTCATTAAGATTCTATTCTTTTTTTTTTTGTCACACCATTTTTTTTGTGGTGTATAAAGCATTGTAGTTTTCCTACTTATGCCCTCTCAAATGCAATAATTTTAAATTCCTAGAAGGCATATTCCCCTCATTTTTATTTCTTTAATGTTTTAATTGTTTTCCCCAAATTTGTTTTTAACTTCTATACAATATCTTTTAAACATTTAAAAAATCTCATTTTTTCTTCTCAAGAGATAGACATAAGAGAATTTTGAATAATCATCAATAAATATTATGTAGTATTCCTTATTATTGTGTGTAGCAACATTTAATGGATCACAAATGTTCAAATAAACTAACTCTAACAATTATTTTGACCTTGTTCTCATCGAAAAATGTTTGTGAGTCATTTCTTAGGTCAAACAATATTCATAAAGCAATATCCTTATTCCTGATATGTTAAGTACTAAGTTCATTCTTACTATTTGTTAATTTAGTTTTTCTTAGATGTCCTAATCTTTTATTTAGATATTAAAATCAGATAGATAGTACAAAGAATACTCATAAGCCAAATTTGATTCACATTCTTGAAGAAAGACATAATAAGTCATGGTTACGAACAAGCATTTCGATAACCAAGCCTTTACCATTCATCCCTATAAATACATGATCTTCATAAAAATAAACTTCAATTGCTTTTTCCGGAGAACATGTATATAGATAAGATTTAGACGAATTCCTAGTGTGTACAGTAAATTGATGCTACACATCTAGTGCATGTACATTTGACCTTCTTGATTGTGATTCATATCATTCTCATGCCTTCTTTTGGTCCCGAGCCTTTAGTTTATGCCAATTTTCCTCTTTTTAGCAAACATACCCTATCATATTCAAATTCTATCAGTTTATGTATTTAAAACCAAATGATGCTATTTTGTGCTATCATTTTAGGGCATTCGAAGAAAAGTTCACATCCTCATTAGAAGAGATGTCACAACCCAACACATTGATCCGCCATACGGCAAAATGATTTAAAAGGAAAGAGATTGTTGAAAACTCAGAATTAGCAAGGATGAATCAGAAGAAATCAAGAGAATATTTCTAGCGGGATAAAAGGGGGCACGTGTTGACGCAAGGAAAGGAGAATAAAAGGAGCCAAGGAAGGTAGGACAGCCATTTCGAAATCATTAGAGATCATTCCATCTTTTGGAGGCATCCATTCGGACAAGAGGCTAAAGAGATGTTTCCCATTAGAGAGGACGAGTTGCAGATGAAGAACAATGATCATTTTTTAACTTTGCATTTCTATTTTTTATGATGAACATGTGTTGTAACTAAGTAGGATAATCTGGAGTCAGTATTAGGGGATGATTGATTGGATTTACGTTTGGTTCAAATTTGTTGAACTACTTTGGATCTTTATTTTATGAACCTGCTGTTTGATTTCTATTTGATCATCTTGTGAAGAGATTTTGGTTTTATTGTGACTTCGAACTGACCCGTTGCTTATGATTCTTCCATTGTTTTCATGCTCATTCCCATCGGGTGATACGCCTTGACCGAGGGGCACCCATGGCTTTGAGTGTTCATGGTTTGATTGTGATGGTATGTTTTGGATTTTGTTTACAATCGGATGGTTAACATTCCTACAACCATGAGGAACCTATATGTTCTCTTAAAGTCTAGGACATTTGAAGGACGAACCATCCCATCTCGTTCACATATTGTTCGGTAGTGAGTTGTATCACTGATTCTACAGACTTATGATGCATATGGTCATATGTTGAAAGACCCTCGACCCACTAGCAGCTACTAGTTCCACTTTAGGTAAGTTCAAGGACCCCTTCTCGTTCTTCGACGCCGGCCAACTAGGAGATAGTGATCGAGGTCCCTTCAAAAGGAATATGTGATTCCTCTCTTCATCGAGATCCAACTTTGTATATAAATCCTACATGATAATGATGATCCAATCTAATATCCCCAATATATATTAACTCCAGAGTCCCCAACAAACCATATGATGATGCCAAATACTCAGTGGACTATTTATGTCAATCTACGGTGCAACTATTACTTGAAGTGTAATGAGAACTTTCTTTCAAATGTTATAAAAAATGAGCGAGTTTCAACTCCTTGATTCAGCTTTTTATGTTCTTAACCACGATTCTCCATTCTCTAGAAGGTTCCATCATCATAATTAGAAGAAACAAATACGTATTTGGCATCATCATTGAGTCTAGGTCATATGATTAATTGTTGTATTGTAGTTCTAGGTGCACAAGGTTAGACCTTCCCTTTGCATAACGAAAGATCTTGTGTTAATGGATCTTGGGAGTTTCATGTGGAAATAGTGTCTAAACATGGACATATGTTTTAAAATCTAAACCACATAAAAATGATTGTAGGTGAATGTTATCTTGATTGTTGGGGTATGCGAGTGTTATGTGAATAGGAGGAATAAAGAGTTAGAAATAAGCAAAATATACGCAACGAGTTATAAATTAGGACTTGAAGATATTGTGTTACAAGTGACTAAGAAGATAGGATAGACTTAGAGAGTTTCCAATAGAATCAAAGAGGCTTGTGAGCAAGAGTAAAGATAGTGAGGGTATGAAGGATGCGACTACAAGGATACTAGTGTTGTAATAAGGAGAGATGATTCCACTTGAGGTCACCAAATGTAAAATAATTTTATGTTAGATACAAATGAGTGGATTACATTGACGGAGCGAGGCTCATGGTGTCATCATAAATGCATGAGGTGTTTGAATACTATAGACACTAAGAGTGTAAGTTATGCTGGAGTGAAGTTCATGCCGAAAGCACATAAGGTGTTTGAATAAGATATATGTTGAGCCTATGGTCTAAGTTGCAAAAGTCATGGTATCACATAACACGATTCTACTACTCTCGGAGTGTATAATCAACGAGTTTGCATAAGATAGTACTAAGTCGACTCAATGATAGTATTTGAGAGTAGATCTATTTTCTATATTATACATCCTTTATATTGATATTGTGAATTTATATTTAAGAGTTCAATTCTGTTGTGCAAGTATCGATCATATATTATTTATTTTCATTATGCTTAAAATTGATAATATTACTTGATATAATATGTATCTTTATTGGATGATCATCCTTCCTCCTATATACACTGCATATTATTGATTTAACTTATTTTTGCATATTTAATTAGGAAAAAAATTGATATAAATGTTGGATACATAATCAATTCATCTTTTCCCTTTTTATGGAACCTATGAGAATTATGGAAGGTGACGGCAAGCATTTATATTACATTATCCATATATGCAATACACAAAGAGATGTTCATGTGCATGTTATAATTATAATTATAGCATACCTTGCTTCCATTTAAAACCTTTATTTCGAGTATAAATGAAACAAGCAAATATTTTTATTTTTCAAAAAGTCAAAGTATAATTAAAATGGTAAAAAAATTGACAATAAGGAATATTCTTCTTTTATTCAATGTACATAACTAGAATGACAAGTGATCGATCTACAAAGATTTAAGAATGAAAAAAAATAAAGAAAATGTGTAACCGCACATGTTGAAGCACAATAAAACTGTGAAGTGAAACGTGCATGCACATGCACATAGCTAGGCCATGCGCACGCACCACACGCTCGATCTTAATTACAAGCATCGATGTGCAAACGAGTGGGATGGAGAAGTAGAAATGATGAGGAGAGATTAATTAATGACTTCATTTTAGTCATTGATGTCGTGATGGATATACGTTCTCATTCCTACACATCTAACAATTTCTTAGAAATAAAAAAAAAAGCATGGGGAAAATTTTGTATGGTTGGCAAGAAAGCCAAAAAGGAAATAGCGGTTAAAGAAAGCTCATTAAATAGATCAATAAATGCATGGATTATTAATGAAATGTTGGTGGACTCAATGAATTGGTTTACTGAATAAGTGAGAGAACAGATTGGGACACCACGTCAAAAAAGATTCAAACATATATTGGATCAAATTGCATCTAGCTATTTGTTTAGAGGAATATTATCTTTAAAGAAAATGGTTTTTGTTATTTTCTTGTATTCAATTTCTTTGGATATATAAATTTAAAAGAAGAGATAAAAGATAGAAAATTTGAATCATTAATAAAAGACAACGTGATATTTTATTTTAATCATTTAAAATAAAATGACAAACTTGTCATAAAAATGTTATCTATCGTTCTCTCCCAATTTTAGTGGAATGCAGAATAACCGAAGTTTAATCATTTCATCCATCTTATTATTTCGCTCTCCTCATTAATTACTTGTCGTTCTGATATACCAATGTTCTAAAATTTAAGTCAGGACGTATTTTATATAGTTATATTGATCACTATTTTTTTAATAATATATTTTTTTATTTATGCATCATTAGTTAAATTTAGTTGTTTTTATTGCAAAACGTCAATAAAAATGAAATTTTTCCATATGAGTACAATTTTAATAAAGCCACTTATCAATTTGGTGCAAAAATTATGATAAATACACTTTCCATGAGAACTATCTAATTACTACTCTCTAATCTCAATTTGTAATATGAGAAACAAAAAAAAGTAATTTGGAAATAAAAAAATTATAAAATTAAATTCTAAATAAATTCAAAAGTAAGACTAAGAGATATAAAATATGAGAAGAATTAATATCGCCATTGTCTACACCACCAAAGCTATGGATCTTATTACATGAACTAATATATATGAACTAATAATAAAGTGGAGAATTCTCAATCTATAACTCACCAAGCTATTTATCTTGCAAATAGAAAATAAAAGTTAATCATTTTAATTTTTAACCATACTCAAATATTAAATAAATATACATTAAAATAAATATTTAGGTGAAATGTGTTTCTCGTGAATTTCTATAAATTCATAACTCGACTTCTTTTGTTGAATCTCATGTTTTTATTTTTATTTTTGGACAATAAAAAAACCAAATCTTGGGTAGATCATGATTTCAAAGAACATATCATTGAATAACCAATAAAATTAGTGAAATGAGCAATTAATGAAACTAAACGAATGCAAATTGTATGAAGAAATGCATACATCACAACCAGGGGCGGACCTACATATAGTGTGGGGGGCCTCGCCTCTCTCCCAACTTTTCGGTATAGAACCTATATATCTATAGGTATATACTAGTAGATACAATAAATATACAAAATAAATGCTAAACAAGAGCAAAATTACTTACTTGGTGTAGTGGTTAAGGTGTGTTGGGTACTATGATGATGTTAAGGGTTCAATCTTTGATCCCTTCCAATTTTTTTTTTACTTTTGTATATATCGATTTTTATTTTACTTTTATATGTATCGCCCCCCCTCTAATTTTTCGTTCTGGGTCCGTCCCTGATCACACCTATATAATCAAAATAAGTAAACCACATAAGAAATATCTCACATCCATCTTATACCATGCAATTTTATTTTATCAATTAGATCAATTGCTATCTTTAGTAAATATTTTTTTTAAATTTGCTTATCAAATTACTACTCAATATTGATTATTATCAATCATCAGTTAAATCTCTATCTATTAGTCATGCCAAACAAAACTTAACTAATTCAATATTAACTATTTTTTTATTTACAATCAAACACAAGAAAATATCGAGAGAAGTGTAAGTATTTAGACACTGTCTTAAATGATTAGTATAGAATTATAACCTTATGGATATCAATACTTACATTAAAAAAAGAAAATACATTATTTTAAAAAAAATATTCCGCCAAACTTATTTAAACAGAGCCAGGCCAAATCACAAGGATTTCCACTCATCCATTCCCATTACAAAATTTCAAATTTTTGTGTTGTTTTTATTTCAATAAACTTGTTTTTTTTAAATCTCTTTTTATTCCCAATTATAATTATATATATTAGATTTACTTATCCTCAACAAGGATGAAAACGTTTTCCAAAATAGTTAAAGTATCCACATAATTAGCTTATATTAGTTTCCCATGCTGTTGAATCCAAATAGTAAAAATCGTGGAGATGTGCAAGATAGATCCCAATCCCATGGTCATGTGGCACACCTCAATTGATCCAGGCAAAGGACAAAAATAAAAAGCATCTTGGCTTCACGCCAACCCATCACCACCAACAACAATAATAATAATAATAATAATAATAATAATAATAATAATAATAATAATAATAATAATAATAATAATAATATGGAAAATTAGAGGTGCAATATTAGATAACACTAAATATGTCTTGTCTTATATTTTGAACTTTTAAATTTAAGATATATGATCTAAATTAAATTTTAAGATAAAATTTTAATTGTCTATTTGATTTAAATTATTAATTAAAATTTAATGATTTAAACATTGGGAAGATACAATTTTTCTATCACTATTAAGATATTTTTTTGACATAAAGTTTAAATATTTTTTATAATACGCTTGTACATAATTTTTTATTATTATTTACGATGAATTATTTTCATAATGCGTCGACAGAATTGTTCATTATGAACGGAATCACATTAATAGTTCATTATGAAATTCAACTGAAACCAATTTTTTTATCAACCGTTGGTAATTAAAGTATATTTTTACTGATGATATGAACGGAATCACATTAATGAGCACGAAACAAGGCCTTTCTCTCTCCTATGGATACCGTTTCTCGCTCCAGAATAAAAGCATCGCATCCCTCTCCTCTTCATCCGTTTCTCTCTCTCTCTCTCTCTCTCTGTCTCTCTCTCTCGCACCAGATGTAATATACACACTCTCTCTCCTACTCCTTTCATATCCCCGAATCTGTGTTGTGCTCCGCACTTGAGCGCACACTTTTGAGCATCGTTCGTCATCATCTCAGGAGGCGGCAACAGCAACAGCAGCAGCAGCAGCAGCAATGGGCAACCCTATGGAATTCTACTTCCAGGTGCTCAACATCCCAAAGGAGTCCTCCCCGCAGGAGATCCGCAGCGCGTACAAGGCCCTGGTCAAGAAATGGCACCCGGA
Source organism: Pontederia paniculata (assembly GCA_001647135.1). Lineage (NCBI taxonomy): Eukaryota > Viridiplantae > Streptophyta > Magnoliopsida > Commelinales > Pontederiaceae > Pontederia > Pontederia paniculata. Next base: position 48,960 of record LTAE01000603.1, read on the forward strand.
CAAGCACCCTCCTTCCTCCAGGCCTGAAGCAGAGGCCATGTTCAAAGCCATCTCCCAGGCCTACGAGGTCATTCTCATCTCATCTCATCTCATCTTTCCGACATCATTCCCCTGCTGCTTCTTCTGCTCGATCATGATCGCAGACGACAATTCTCATTTTTTTTCTCAAATGTCTCTTGCCTTTGTTGTTACAGGCACTCACTGATCAAGAGGATAACAGGTCCTTGTTCGAGGAGGCCTACACTGCTGAGGATGGCGGAGTGAGTCCCCGCCCCGGCTATGGCCAGAGCTTCGCGCCCAAGTACCGGAGCCAAGAATTCCCCGCGCGCAGCGCCAAGAGCGGCTCCGGCAGGGAATTCAGGGACGAAAACAGGGTCTACGAGTTCGCCCCCCGCAGCGCCAAGAGCTTTGGAAGGGAATTCAAGGACGACAACCGCCACTCCTCCGGCGCCGCTGGGAAGGCCGGGAGGCCGGCGCTCTCATCGCGCTCTGGTCCTATCACGCAACCGAAGCCTCCGCCGGTGGAGAGAAAACTCGAGTGCACGCTCGAGGAGCTCTGCCGCGGCTGCAAGAAGGAGATCAAGTTCATGAGGGACGTCGTCATGAAGAACGGGTACATTTATGTACTTTGCTTGCTCATCATCCAAACTTGATGCTACATATTATTGGCCGATTTGGCTTCTGTTTTCATGGTTGGTATCAGTAAATTAATTAGTAATCTTATTCTTTAATACACTTCCTTTCATGTAAAGGAGAAAACTTTGGAACATAACTTAATTAATTAGGACTATCTTTATATGTAAATTATGTTCTAAAGATTAGAATTATAATTAAGAAATACTTGAATATGATCATTATTCACTTGGTCGATATTTTTCATATAAGTGCCGCTACATTTTTTTATATATATTATATATTATATATATAGTTTATGAAATAGTTGTATTTAAAAGTTACATCTTTTAATTCCTTTTGAACAATATTAGGTGCCGACAATTGGCGATGCCTCTAGGCCATTAATTGCTTTAGATTCTGTATTCAATTAGCTTGTGATGATGCTAACATGCATCAGTTGACTACCTGAGCAACAGTGAATATATATTAACCACAAGGCATCTAATTAATCAAGTCCAATTATATATACCCCCAACTGTAGTTAATCTTGAAGTAGTACATCCGATGAATATTTGTGTATATATATAAATCAGATCTCATCCATCCACACCTACATACATCTCAGCTGTGGTAGTAGGTAAGGAAAAAGGCTTCAGCATTAATGGTTCTTAGCTAAGTGCATGCAGCCCCTTGTTTCCAAACCAATCAAGTATCCAATGGGTGAGGTACTATTTCCTGTGGGTTAAAAGAATTACTTGTAAACTCCTTGCTGAAATTGATATCAGATCAGAATTGCAATGTAAACCTTATGCCAGCTGCACACGTCTCAACATATAAATCTATACTGCAGTTTGAAGAAAGAAGATTATTTTTAATCAGGAATTATATAGAGCATCGGAAACATGGAGCTGCTGCATGCTTATCCTTCTAACTGGTCCAATGTCTAGAACGTCGTCTGTGTGCAGACACACATGTGACAAATGGTGTCCACATAGAAATCAACAGGACACTGACATTTTAATTTATGTTGTTATGATTGTCTTACCGCGATATCTTTTTTTTTTTTTTTCGGTTGTAGTTTTACCGCGATTTCTGATTTCTGTTTCCATCTATCATTGAGACTGAGAAGGTAAATATCATTATAGTTTCAGGTCATGCATATATGCAGAATACAATTAAGTATCGATCATATATGCTTCATGCATGCATGGCAGAGTTATGAGTTATATAATTAGCAAAATTACTAATTTGCTTGTCGTACGTGCTGCAGGGTCATCCTGAAAAAGGAGGAATCCCACATGGTGAGAGTGAAGCCCGGGTGGAAGAAAGGAACAAAGATAACGTTCGAGGGGATGGGGGACGAGCGGCCGGGGTGCCCGCCGCCGGACGTCATCTACGTGATCGCCGAGAAGGAGCACCCGTTGTACAAGAGGGTGGGGAACGACCTGGTGCTCAAGGTGGAGGTGCCCCTGGTGAATGCCCTTACCGGGTGGACGTTCTCCTTCCGCCTGCTGACCGGCGAGAAAGCGAGCTGCTCGTTCCAGGACGAGGTCATCTACCCGGGGTACGAGAAGGTGGTCAAGGGCCAGGGCATGCCCTTGCCACACGAGAAGGGGGCCGCACGAGGGGACCTGAGGATCAAGTTCAACATCGTCTTCCCGACGGCACGTCTCAGCGACGAGCAGCGGGCGGGCATCAGGGAGCTGCTCAAGGACTGCACCTGAACGCTCTTGAATGAATGTGCAGCCAGGCAGGCAGGCATGCATGCATGCATGCAAATCTCTCTCTCTCTCTCTCTCTCTCTCTCTCTCTCTCGTGTGATGGTGGTCGTCTCCAGTCCACGCATGTTAATATTGTTTTGTGCAAAGTTTAAATTATGCATATGTGGTTGATAGGGGAGGTATGTATAATGTACATATACGGGTCTGGTGTACAGAGGTAGAGGGTTTTGTCATAGGGCCACGTACCGTGCATATATATGGTGATGGATGGCCTGCACTTTTGATCCTTAGTTTTTGGCAGGAGGAACTTTTGAGGGACCTAAATTTGTGGTTAATTTCAAGGTTTGGGAGGACTTGAAATATATGTATGCAACTGTTCAGAGGCATGCACATATATATATGTTCGAATTAATTAAGCAGTTCAACTTCAAAATGTAACTGTTGTTACTGTTCTCCATATACATGTAAATGGACTTGTCAAGCGCTTCATTTAATAAGTGTTTTTATACCCATTTTATTTTTGTAATAAATATGTCGATCGGCATGTGAAGTGATTAATTTGCTGACCAAAGAGCAAGTGAATGCGTAGTTCACTTATTGCATATCAAATTTGTTGATATGTTGTGTTTGTCATGAAGAGTTGATCGATTCAACCGTTAAGGAATTGATTTTTTTTGAAAAAAAAAACAAAGGATAAATGAGTCCTCAAATTAGTCATGATCTGATAAGTATCTAAATTATTAGCAACAAAATAGGTTGTTGCTCTAAGAAAACAAATGATACGTTTTCTCACTTATTTGCTCTTCTTCCGAAGCTCCGGGAGAGATTCAGATGGGTCCAATAAAATGGAAATTAACTAAATTCGGTTGGTAGCAGGATGTGTCCATGAAAGTTAGTAGTTTCGAGCTGAATTCTTGTAATCGTTAATTAGATTAAAAGAATATCATTCGGCTCTATTTTAGATCAGTCAGATGTTAATAATTTTGACATCGAACACCCAAGCGAGTACAAAAAAAAAATAAAGAATCAAATTTGACTTATAAACGTGAAGACCTTATTTGATCGGTAGAGTAATATTGATGAATTAGAGTATTTGATCTAATAGATAGTTCCAAAATCTTAATCCAAAGGAAGTAGCTATATTCTTGAGTTGATTGCTCTCTACTTTTTTCACTATACACACATTAAGTATTGTGAGATCCACAAAGTAAAATAAGGGGTGTTTAATTAAAATTTAAGAAATAAGATCCTAATTTTAGTTTTATTCTCCAACCAAACGGAACTGAGGAGACTGCATTTTATTGCACCATATTGGTTCCACCGGCCAGTTCCTTAGTAGGCTTGTTAAACTTGCATGAATGATGCATGGCTTGTTTGTGTGGTTGACTTTTTGCTTATTCTACGGTTCGACTTTAGGAAGAAATGATATGTTTCTAAAGCAAAAAAAAAATGATAAAAAAATTAACATTATAATCTCCACTTTGGCCGGCCAAGACATGTTATTCCCAACCTTTTAACAAAACATCTTTATTTTTAGTTTGCAAGTCCCACAACAATTATTATAAGAATGAACAAAAGAAAATTGGATAAATGTGTTCATGAGTTGTACAAATGGAATAAATAACGAATTAATAATTTTTAATTCAGGAACGATGTAGTTATAACCAATCGGGCCCTTTGGAATAAAGATTAAACTTTGAATTGCAAGTAAGAATTTTCAAATTTAACATTTTAGAGGAGATAAAAAAAACAGAGGAAAATGAAAGTACGCAGGTAATACCAAAAAAGAACGAGAGAAATAAAACAAAACAATTTGATAATAGAAAACTTTTATATAATGGTTAATTAGGAGACTATCTTGACCATCCGTAGCTGACCCCATTGTCGTGATAGGGAGTAAACGAGTATGGCCAGACCAACCCAACTTTAATAAGATGGCAACACAGCTTTTAAAGAATTGCCAGAAGAAAAGGCTAAAACACAGTACTTTTCCCTTTTTTTAGGCACACTGATGAACAGATGATATGGATTTGAAGGTTGCAATCTTCTAAAGCATTTCTAGTCAAATGGCTGATCAACCTAGCCAAATATAATGAAGAAAATGAAGAACGGATAACATCTCAACTAGCACAAACAATATTAAGGCACCAACATATCGACAATGATTTATTGTCATGTACCAAAGAACATCTCATTGGACATGCATCAAGGAGAGAAGGACATTGTAGGAAAAAGAAAAAAGAAAAAAAGAAAAAAAAATGCATCATTGTGTAGCCCAATGAATAGGGTACTGAGGAGTGAAAATTCATGGGACTCTGTACAAGATCATGATGCACGAATGTTGCGGGTGCGAGAAGCCCATACACCAAATACAAGAAACCAGAATACAAATAAAACCACCCAGTAACGTGCTGGTCCATAGTTGATTCTTGATAAAACAACCTGCAATCATAATAAAAAGACTACTTACTAATCAAATGGGTGATCAACCTAGTCAAAGATAACTCGGAGCAGAGCAATAGTTATTAGCATTAATGATAAAAAATCAATTCATATAAGAACAATATTTGCATCCTTTCAATAAAAGATTTCTATACTGTGAGGATTGCCATTTTTTCTTTGACAATCTTTAGAAAATCTTTTACACTTCAAGGTTCAGGTTATTGTCAGGACAAAAAATGCACCGTCAAAAATTAGTTCCACAGGAACTTTATTTTCCAATCAAAAGTAACACCATGAACATGATTAATGTCAAAGTTTCAAAGTATCATTGTTTAACTACTGAAGAATAATGTGGCAATTTCTTCAACCAGGTGCAAGATTTTATAATCTTATCTGCTCATTGACAAATATCCCACTTATTCTAATAATTCTCTATTATACATTTCCAGAAAACATGTTGAACCCATGAGTAAATGAAAATATAAATTACAAACAGAGTTTTCACAATAAGATCAACCAAATACAGTGATAACATGTTTCATAATCTAGTCCTTTCTGTACTTTTTAAATTTCTTTCAAATTTTCTGAAAGTTTCTTCAAATTGCATCCTAACTGTGCTAACAATAAGATAATGTTCTGGAGCTGAATCAGAAAAACAATTTCGAAGCTATAGAATCTTCGACCCTAGGTAGATTTTTGAGATTAATGCCTTGATCAATATGGTCCATAATAGTCTGAGTTACGAGGAGGAAAGAAGAGGAACTGTAAGCAGTTCTTTAAGGTAGGAACTGTAAACAGTTAAGACCACAAAGTCTAACAGGTCGCAAATCTGTACCCATATCCAAGGAGGAGGCACTGCAGAGGGCACAAGAATGATGATGATAGTACAACACAAGTTTTTTGTATTGACTTTCAGAAAATGAAAGTATAGTGATTGTTGAATAATATCTACATGATGTGGGTGGGGGTGGGTATGGGGGCTGCTTGAGTCCAAGCCATCAATCTTGGATTGGCTGCAAAGGAAGAGGCAAAACTAGAATTTTTTTTCCTCATATTTATAGTGGTTGGTGTCTGGAGGATACAGTTTTATGAATCAAGAACTTGAAATTTCCCTTTTTCCATTAGTGGCTAAATTAATATGATTTCTTTGTTCCTCCATATGCTTCGCTAATGCGTTAACTAGCACATATCCTTGAATAGAACAACTTAAGATTGATATTTTAAAAGAGAAAGACCGTGATATGATTTCACTTTATATTAGGTTTTTTAGAGGAAATAGGATGACTATCCTTGTACAGCCATTCAGCTATTTCAGGATAATTTGCACGTATGGTCCTCCAACTTTGACCCAAATACCTTTTTGGTCCTCTAACCTTTTTCTTGCACCATTAGTCCTCCAACTTTGATGTTTTGCACATTTAGTCTTTGTATCGAGTATAATGAATATTTTTTTTCCGTTCTACTAACTTAGTACGTTCATATAGATATTTTATGTCGTCATTATAATAGAAAATGTCATGTTAACTTCGTGATATGTCATATGAGACTATCAATCATGTATTTAGGGTATACATCAGATAGAAAATTCTACCTTTATTTGATGTGACGTGTATCTGAAATGATATATTTTATTATGATCGTAATGTAGAATGTTTACGTGAACGTATTCAATCAATAAAATGGGAAAAAAATTATTATAATTGATAAAATGATCAAACATGCAAACACACATAAAGTTGGAGGATTAATGGTGCAAGAAAAAAAGTTGAGGACCATAGAGATATTAAGGTCAAAGTTGATGGGCCGTACGTGAAAATTACAAACTAATTCATTATTGATAACTATTATATATACCATGTTAACTGACAACTATTTATACACAAGTTCATCTTGCGACATTATACAAAAAGATCTATCTTGTGTCTAATGATGCGCTCGATGCCTGATACAAGGATAAAGCCCCCAATATAACTTTTTCCACATAGCACCGACTTCCTTGAAATATAAACTCATTTCTCTATGACCAGATAACCAAGCAGATAGTAAAGGTTCCACCCTTCGATTATAAGATAAGTCTGCATTTCTAGCTGTGTAACCCAAACCAGAATGATCCCCAGGAAATCGACTCCAATTGTACATCAATCAATCCCTCTGCATCTGACCGTTGTCCAGGCTTGTTTAGCAATCTCATTGATGCAGTGCAGGATTAGTTATGGTCCTTTAGCCCATTAGTTTAGTTTAGGCCTTTTGTTTAATTTCCTTTTAATTAGGTTTCCTTTTATTAGGTTTCCATGTTATGATTATATGGGAGTTTAGTCTATATAAACCCCAAAAGATTGTAATAGAAACATGCTTGGATGAATAATTCTGACTTCAGTTTAATTCTCTCTTAAGCAGATAACTTAATTAGGTTTAAGCGGATAACTTAGTTTAGATTTAGGGTTAGTTTACATCACCTACATTTGAAAAGAAGACGTTTTGTATCCTCCACAGAATTATCATACAAATCACAAGATGCTTCTGAACCTCCGGTCAGGGCTGCATCCTGTATGTGTGTGTTAGTATAGCGTTTGTTTTCTGAACAACCACATAAAGAATCAAAGTCTCATTGGAGCGCAGGTCTGCCAAATCAGATCACAATTGGTTTCAAAACTTCATCAGTCAAGATATCCCCAGCACCTAGCAACTTATAGACTTCCCGACTGTGAATTGACCTATTGTCCAGCAACAGAAGTTTCATCTCAAGCTATTTAGGGAAAAACTCGAGTTTCTCAAAAAGGATGAGCTCGTCAACTGTTTGTTCAGATAGAACAGAAGCAAAAGTGGGTGTCCATACTTCAGTCAAAGTGTTAGTGGACCAATAGTTAGTGTTACATTCTTATCTGCAGCAAGTGCATATAATCACTGAGAAGCTGTAGCCAAAGGGTCCTGCTGTTGTTCAATCATCTTTCCAGATTCGAATCTCATTGCCAGACCCTACCTCAAGAGAAAAGAATGGCTTAATTTTGCGAAGAACCACAGCCGCACCTTTCCAAAATGCAGACGGTGTTTGTGCAAGGTCAATCTCATTCCCATGAAAGTAGCGACCATAATATCCATAAAAAACATAAGTCCAGAAGTCCTCATATGGCCCCATATTACGACACGACCACTTTGCAAGAAGTGCATGTCTAGGCGCCTGCACACGTACGTCCAAACCTCCTTCCGTGAATACCACACACATTGCTACAGGCCACTAAATGAATCCCATTCCCAAACTGCCAGAATGTTGGGATAGAAATTTTCTTCTAGAAGAATCAATGCGCACTCCACACTTAGTTGGCATTCCAAATATGGACATGTAATATAAAAGGCAGCACAGAGATATCAGAATGAAGGAGAACCAATTGGCAACATCTTGACAATAGTCTAGAGCTCTACCCCTCTAGCTTGAGCTCAACACGCCCAATGGCAGGGCTCCAATTGCATCCCGTTATGTGCTTTTTCTAAAAGAGGCAAGCCTAGATATTTGACATTAAGAAGATAATGGGTTGATTAATGAAATAATGGGTAGTTATAGACCACAATGTTCCATTATTGCATGTTCTCCATTAAGGTTATCAAGATTACGATCTTATATAAGATCGTAAGGGATTCTTAAGATAAAAAAAAATCGAAAATTGAGAATTGTAAAATCCTATATGTTAAGAATATATATATATAAAGATGTTGTTCTTCTATCGGCTTAAACTTTCAGTATTGTTGGTAGCACATCTAATTTAATATGATACCAGAGCCAGAAGTCTTGAGTTCAAACCTCGTCATAGCTCAACAACAACAACAACAACAACAACAACAACAAAGTCTTATCCCACTAGGTGGGGTCGGCTACATGGATCATACGACGCCATTGCGCTCTATCACTAACCAAATTTTTAGGAATATTATTCGCTAATAGATCTCGTTCTATTAGCTCGCCAAGTGTTCGCTTTGGTCTCCCTCTCCCTCTTTTAGTCGGACTCCAGATTGTTTGCTCTACCCTCCTTACTGGCGCATCTAATGGCCTTCTCTGAACATGACTAAACCACCTCAAACTATTCTCTACCATCTTCTCGCTAATAGGGGCCACTCCGACTCGTTCATGTATATGGTCATTCCTAATCTTATCCTTTCTAGTATGACCACACATCCATCTCAACATCCTCATTTCAGCTACCCCCACTTTATGTTCATGTTGTCCCTTCATAGCCCAACATTCACTACCATATAACACTGCTGGTCTTATAGCAGTGCGGTAGAATTTTCCTTTAACCTTATGGGATACTTTTCTATCACAAAGGACTCCAGTTCAAACCTCGTCATAGCTCAAATTAAAAAAATTAGTTTCCTCCCTTAATCGTCCAGTTCAAACCTCGTCATAGCTCAAATTAAAAAAATTAATTTCCTCCCTTAATCGCCCACGTGTTGGGCTGCGGACTAGACCAAAGTTGTCACAACCAACACATGAAGAAAATGTTAAAAATATATATATAAAGATGTTAGCTCTTCCTATCGGCTTAAGCTTTTAGAATTATTAGTAGCACATCTAATTTAATATGGTAAGTTCGAACCTCGATGTTGCTTGTATTTAAAATTAATTTCTTCCCTTAATTGTCCGTGTTGGGCTTTGGGCTAGAACAAAGTTGTCAGTGGCCCACATGTGAGGGGAGTATAAATATAAAGTGTTAAGAATATAAATATAAAGATGTTGTTCTTCCTACAAGCTTTTAGGATTGTTGATAGCACATCTAGTTTAACATGGTATCAGACTCAGAGGTCCTGAGTTCAAACCTTGTAGTTGCTCGTATTAAAAATTAATTTTCTCCCTTTATTGTCCATGTGTTGGGCTAGGGGGTAAATCAATATTGTCAGTGGCCCACACGTGAAGGAGAGTGTTAAGAATATAAATATAAAGATGTTGCTCTTTCTATTAACTTAAGCTTTTAGGACTTTTGATAGCACATCTAATTTAACACTACTTTTTTTTCTGAGGAAGGAGAGGATGACCAGCAAGGAGGTAATCATCCAGCGTGTCTACTAATTTATATTAGTTTGTTTACAAAGCCGATAGTATCAAAGCCAGCTTGAAAGTTACAAGTGTGTACTCCATTCTCTGAATAGGGCTTTCACGTGGTGGATGATGTTAGTTAACACTACTTATTACTAAAAGTGTGTATTAAAATATCTCTTTTTAACAAATTTCTCGTATTCAAGTCTTAAATTACACTTCAATAGGTCACAATTCGATCATAATAATACACACACACAATAACCCAACTCTTAAATGTTGATAACCCAATAACCCAAAACTCGACCAAAATGACCGAAATTATAATATTAATACAATAAAATTAATTAATACTAAAGTTACTTATATTTTAATAATTTCAAACTTTTTGTCATTAATTTCATTTATCTTATCAATATCATATTTACTTTATTTTAAAATGAATGGCTCAGGAGTTATGAAAATCAAAATATAGTTAACTATGGATATCTCAATTCTGAGACGTCCCTGGAGATTTGGTGAGCGAAGGATATGCCGGCTGGAGATTCCCTTCGGCCGGTGCCACCAATTAACATCAACTCGAGATTCCGTCCGGTTGGCGCCACCATGAATGTTGATTCGAGATTCCCTCCAGCCGGCGCCACAAGCAAATACCATAAAGCGAGCCACACATTATGGCGACAACTAAAATCAAAGGAGGCGGGACAATGGCAAACCATGAGACACCGGAGGAATAAACACCAACAACAAAAGCAAAGAAATCTGACCAAGGAGAGGAAGGGATTATAGTGTTGTCGTTGCCGAAGTTAGGGACACATGCAAAGAGATTGTAGGGACCCAGTAGAGTGTTTGGAGTGTGGGAGAATAGGATACATCAGAGCAAGGTGTCCTACAGCTCGAAGGAGGGAAGCGACTTTCGGATAGATGTTGTATATGGAGAGTGAGAAAATGAAGTCAAAGAATATCACTGAGGTTGTTGCGCCGTGAAGTTCGATGATTGACCACAATCTCAACGTGCTTAAATCCTCTGTAGTTGGCCAAGGGAATGAAGCCCCCCTGCCAAGCCTGATGTCATCTCCATGGAAACCTTGGATCAAATAGACATGCCGACAAACATATGAGTCGTGAGGCTATCTGAATCCTTTGTCATACTTTGGGTCTCGATGGCAGAAGGTTTAGACAAACTGGTGAGGACACCTTCAAGACTTGCTAATGGCGGGATGGTCAAGTGGAGTCGATGGTCGATGGCGGTAGGAGGAAGATTGTAGCTGAGGGGAGGAAGAACTTCCAGTAGTATATCGAGTGTTCCGCTTCACCTATGGTGCACAAAGACGATCTTGAAGCTTACCTCGTCGTTCGCATTTCTGAACAAGGTTTCCTTCCCTTCATTTGATGCAGGCGACATCAAGAAGATCACGACATTGATCACGATCACATCAGATCGTGAGATGTCGGAAATTGATCTCCAAGGTGGTGACGACACCTCTTATAGGATTTTCATGGTGAAAATAAACATGGCCCTAAAACATGGAGCGACATTGTGGACAGGAAGACCTCACCGGGGCCGGAGAAGATGAAACAACTGTGGCTGCCAAAAAATATGCAAAAGATAACAATACGCACATCGGACGTGATCAGATCCCCCTTATCTCGTCACCTTTCAAGGAAGGTAATGTAATCTCTTTAATTGAGATTGTGACGGCTGCAACGCAACACATGGCTGAAGGAGAGACATATCAACACCATAAAGTGGTAGGCCAACCAAAGAAGATGTTGCCTTTTATGTAGGGGCATTCACAGGTCGGGTTTGATCTGATCCGAACCAAAATCCGATCCAACCCGGTTGATTTTGTTCGGATTGGGTTGGGTCGGGTTGAGAACAAATAAGTCGTCGAATCCGATCCAACCTGATATTCATTGGGTCGGGTTGGATCAGGTCGGGTCATCGGTTTACCCGATTAAATTTTTTCATATATTTTTAATTATTTTTTATAATATTTAACATCAATTATATTTTTAAAAAAAGAAAGAAACATGTTTTTTTAAAGGTTTGTAATGATTTTAAAGGATTTAAAATATAATATTTTAATACCTTTTAGTTTTAAAATAACATAAAATTATTATAAAGAATAATTTGGTTTAAATTTAAAAAAATATATAAAAGTTTGGGTCATCGGATAGGGTCGGGTTGATCGCATTCGAAAAAGTGAGAATCGTACCCGACCCATTGACGATCGGGTTATGATCGGGTCGATTCGGGTCCGACCTGACCAACGATCCGATCCGACCCATTGAGATTGGATCAGTTCGGATCGTCGGGTTCATCGGGTCGATCCGACCCGGTGAACACCCCTACTTTTATGGCTGTTGCTAGAGAGAGTGAAAGAAAAGGAAAACACATCCTTGGTGATGATGTCTCTAACCATGATCTGTCGGACTAAATAGAATGTGGATCCCCATATGATCACACCTTTGATCAGCAGGAACAGGCTGACCTGGACAGATTCGGGGGTCCATTATGCAGTCATCTAACACTGAATTTAATACTCCAAGTGGGCCAATCGAGATTGGTTCGAGACTTCAAACAATGTTGTAAAAAACAAGTTCCAACACAAAAAATCAAAATGAATTGAATTGCATGAAACCCGGGAAAGAAACTTGATGTTTTTCAATGGTTTCAAGCTTACTACATAGGGCATCGCACTTATCACTAAGATCCTCTAAGGCTTGTTGTGTGGAACTTGGAGTAGGATGTACAGCTATAACCATAAGCACCACGACTCTTTTTTTTTCAAAAATTTCAAACTTTTATTTATTCAATCTCTCTGTTCTTAATTTTCTCTCTTTTTTTTTTTGAGAGAGAAAAGGATGGTTACCAAGAGTAACCATCCATTTTATTAAGGCAATATTGGTTTACATATTCTTGTTACATGAGAATTAGAAGATTTAGCATCTCATCCATTCGTTCACTAGTCTCTCGGCTATAGCTACAATATTCTCCACATATAATCTCTCCCCTCGAAATATGCATCCATTGCGTTGGAGCCACATAGACCATAGGAAAGCAAATGGTGTTATATGCTTTCTTCTTGGAACATAAACTTGTATCTAATGATCTTGACTCCCACCACGCCTGAAAGAGTTCCAAAAGCTTTCTGTCGATTGAGTGTTGATCCACCTGCATCCTGCTCTATGCCACACTTCTCTAGCCACCAAACAGTCAAAAAATATGTGATCAATATTCTCTTCGAAAGTATTACAAAAGGAGCACGTCGTGCTAGCCTCTTGCACCCATCTTTGGATATAGCATCTTGTAGGTAAGCGCCTTCTTCTCAGCAGCCACACAAAAATCTTCAACCGTTGTGGGATCCGAAGCTTCCATATCATGTTGCAATCGATTCTCAAATCATTATCCTCCAATCTGTTATCACTTATCAGAATTTTGAAAACTTTCCTGACTGTAAACTGACCTTGAGACCATATCCAAGAGTCTATTTGGGAAGGATCTGGAGCTTTGCCTTCAAGTCTTCCCATTAGCAGGAGAAAATCCTCCATCCGCTGGTCCGAGAGGTTAGAGGCGAACTGAGGAGTCCAAACTCCATTAGATAGTAGATTCCCTGACCAAAAATTAGCCACCACAACAAACTTCTCAGGTATTATCGCATATAATCTTGGAAATTGCACAGCAAGAGGATCCTCTGATGCCCATGGATCCTCCCAAAATCTAAATCCATGGCCCGACCCCAACGATGCCACGAAAAATGGACGAATCCTTGTCATCACTGACACAACACCCCGCCAAAAGGATGAAGCTCCTTGTGAGATTATTAGCCGGTTCTCCCAAGATAGCGAGTGACCATGGCAAGCCGCTATCACGGACGACCAGATGTCAACACCGCTGCCCATTATCCGGGGCACCCATTTTGCAAGAAGGGATTCGTTCATTTCTCTTAGTGGACGGATTCCCAAGCCTCCCTCTGATGTTGGTCTGCAAACCTCATCCCATGAAACCAAATTTAATCCTCTCCTTGTCGTGCCATGATGCCGCCAAAGAAATCTTCTTCTAATAATATCAATACGTCGGATCACTCCATCGGGCATCCTGAACGTCGACATGTAATAAACTGGAATTGATGATAAAACTGATTTAATCAAAATCAGTCGTCCACCTCTAGATAAAAGTCTTGAGCTCCACCCTTGCAGACGACGTTCAACACGTTCCACAATGGGATTCCAATCTCGGGTGAGGATTCTGTTATCCGAAAGTGGAAGCCCCAAGTATGTGAGCGGCAAACTGCATCTAGCTGTTTGGAGTTCCATAGAGCATCTATGTGCCATCACCTCATCCATGCCGAAAGGAACAAATGACGACTTCAAGTTGTTTATGCATAGTCCTGAGAAGTCGCTGAAAATGTCGATGATAATAGAGATCCTTCGTGCCGCCTCAACTGACCCTTCTATAAAAAAAATGGTATCATCAGCATATTGTAACAATGGAACAATGGTACCTTGATTTGCTGTTGCAGAAAAACCAGATAAGAGACCCGCTTCACATGCTGAGAAAGTGCATCTCGCAAGGGCGTCCACTGCTAAAACGAAGAGCATTGGAGCCAATGGGCAGCCTTGTCGGACTCCTCTTTGGGGCTTAACCCATCCACCTATTGGTCCGCCATTGATTAGAACAGAGAAAGAAACGGTGCATACACATCGTTTCATCCAAGAAATCCATAAGGGAGGAAAGCCTCTGTGCTGAAGGGAGATCCACAAGAAATTCCAATCCAAACAGTCATAAGCTTTGGAGAAGTCCACTTTCCAAAGAAAGCCTTGTCTGCCGGAGCGTTTCCAAAAAGCTGCAATTTCTGATGCCATTGTAAAACTGTCAGTGATAGATCGACCAGAAATAAAAGCTGATTGAACCGGATGAACCAGAAAGTCAAGAACCCCTCGCAACCGGTTTGCTAGAACTCTTGCCACCAGTAGGTATATGGCATTAGATAGAGCGATGGGTCTGAAGTCTTCCACCCGCTCAGCAGAATGCTTTTTAGGAATGAGAAAAATGAAAAATTTATTTAGCTTCTCGAAACCCCTATTTGAGGAGGCGAACTCTTGTATAGTTGCCATGACATCTTTACCCACCACTTGCCAGAACTCCTGAAAGAACAATATTGGAAATCCATCCGGACCTGGAGCACCTTCACTCTTGAGATTTTTTAAAGCGCATAACACCTCTGTCTCGGAGAATGGCCTAATAAGGTTGCTTGCAATATCTGATGAGAGACGAGGAATTCCACTTCCGCTCCACCTCCATTCTCCAGGTTGTTGTCGTCTCGTGAATGCCCGAAAATAATCAGCCACCGCTGCTCCAACTTGATCTCGTCCAGTGTATTCTTCATTGTCGACCTTGAGTTGGTCAATGTAGTTTGCTCTTCGGCGTCCACTCGCATATAAGTGAAAAAATTTGGTATTTGAATCGCCTTCTTGGAGCCATATTTGTCGTGATCTTTGGCGCCATTGCACCTCAGTTTTATGATCTTCTGCTGCCACCACTTCTTGCAATTGCCTTCGAGCTTGTAACTCCGTGGCTGAAAGCACCCTATCATCCTCCACTCTGTCCAGCGAGGATATATTAATCAAAGCATCATTTCTTCTCTTTTCTCGGTCCTCCCTTACTTGCTTTTTGAACTCCCGCAGCCAAGTTCTAAGGTTCTTAAGTTTATCATGTAGTGTCCTCGTAGCTGAGCTTGATAGTGGCATTCTATTCCATTGCTCAGCTACCTTTTCTTTAAATCCATCCTCAAGCAACCATGACTTCTCGAATTTAAAATAAGAACCAAAGCCTCCATCATTATTGGACTGCCATAACAATGGAGTATGGTCTGAAAATGGTCGCTCCAAAGCCTTTGCTCCTGCCAGTGGATATGCCTCTAGAAGTTCGACAGAACCGAGGAACCTGTCTAATTTGGACCTTGCACTTGATGAAGGGTCAAGGCTTGAACTTCTCCAAGTGTATCTACAATTTGGAACCGGGAAATCTGTTAAGCCATGCTCATCAATGAAGTCCCGAAAGGCCTCTGTCCCGCTATCTCTCTCCCTTCGTTGCGTCGGTCTGTCTTCTATCTCCAAAGTTGTGTTGAAGTCTCCTCCTACAAGCCACGGGATATTTGTATGATCTGACCGCATAATTCGCAACTCCTCCCACATCTCCTGCCTTCTTTCTTCATTTTGAGGGCCATATACACATGAGACCAAGACCTTTGCCCCGTTCGTCCTTCGAGAAAGAAGGACAGAAATTGAATGTGAAGTTGTATGAACTGCCTCTTTTTTAAACACTTCCTCCCGCCATCCAATTAGACATCCCCCTGACCGCCCAATCGCATTTAGAGCTTCGAATTCATTCAGCATGTCCCCACCAATCTGGCGCCTTATTTGCTGATCACAGCATGTTAGTTTAGTCTCTTGTAACAATGCCACATCCACACCCCACATCTTTAGATATCTGCCGAGAGATGATCTTCTTTCCTTGTCGCCCAAACCCCTTACGTTCCAAGTTATCACTTTCATTTGGATACCTTAAGACCCCCTGTCGCCATTGATCTTGTGAGGACACCCAGGGGTTCCTGCATCTTCGATTTATTCTTCCCCGGCCTTCTTTTGACTTTAATTATGTTGGCTATTAGTTCTGTCTCTAATAATCTGGCAACATCTTGTGTCACTAGCCGGCGCCACAACCACCCATCTTTAAAAAGAAAAACAGAGCACTCTGTTTTTCTTTTTTTCAACTCTCCTTTTTTTACTATTTTTTTATCTCTTTTTTTTTCAAGATCTGTCCTCTCTCTCACTTTTTTTAAATCTCTCTGTTTAAAAACTCTCTGTTTCTTTCTTTCAAATCTCTCACCTTTTGAGCAGCCACTCATTTTTTCCCTCTTTCTTTCCCTTTTATTTCTCAACCCGAAACAAAATCGATGTGTGGCAGGTTTGCTCTGGACATGAGGATTGTGTGTGGTGGGGCTGCTCGTGGCACAACAGCGGCGATTTGTCGAGAGCGAAGGTGAGGTGGTGATGTAGTTTAAGGAGGATGGTTGCGACAGCAGCAGGATGTGGTGATGACGCATGGTGAACAGAACAACAACATGGGAAGGTGGTCGCTGGTTCAACAATGACGGCGATCATGTATCAACAAGAGGACAGCAACAACTTGCAATGGTGAAAGCATTCGTAAGTGGCGATCACGTGTTGCGAGCTGATGTTGTGATTATGACAGTGGACCAGATGTGGCTGCAACGCCCACAGCAATCCCAGCAATATGGGTAACAAGAGCGCACCCACAGCAGGAGGCAGCGGCCAGAGTAGGCAGCAACAATGGACACAATAGGCAGCAGCAGCAGTCGGAGCAGTGCACACTAGTAGGTGGGACAATGGGGGCAGTACTATAGTGAAATT
The DNA here is from genome assembly GCA_001647135.1 of Pontederia paniculata. NCBI lineage: Eukaryota > Viridiplantae > Streptophyta > Magnoliopsida > Commelinales > Pontederiaceae > Pontederia > Pontederia paniculata. The sequence goes on from LTAE01000603.1 coordinate 66,204, forward strand.
ACTGTAGTCCTGATATTGTAGCACAGAGCATGGGTGTTGACGATCATTGTAGCTGCTCTGTTGTGATGAGGTTGATAGAGGTGAAGTGCTAGAAGGAAATAGGGTTTGGAGAGAAGGGGGCATCCCAACCGTTTAATCTTGATCCAACGGCGAGGCTTTGATATCAATTAATGTAATCTAACCCTAACCCTAAACTAAGTTATCCGTTTACACCCTAATTAAGTTATTCTCTTGTGAGAAATAGGCTAAAGGCAAATATTCACTCGATCCAAGCATGAGTTCTAATATAACTATATGAGGGTTTATATAGAGTTCTAAACACCCCATATAATCATGATATGGAAACCTAATAAAAGAAAAACTAAAACTAACAAAAAGGAACTAATGCTAAAGACCCACAACTAAAGACCACATAGTAAAGGTAGAAGGTTCATAACTCTAATTGTTCTACATCAGGTGGACTATTCAAAAAGTAAAAGTGCAAAGTTGATTGTTCATAGCAAATATTTCTTTAGAATGAAAAGAAGAAGCATTAATGTACTCACAAATCTGATGAAGACCACAACTGTAAGGGCACATATACCAGCAAGAAGAAAAGTAAGACCCACTTTTGCAGTCTTCTGCAAGTAAATGAGAAACACTTTACTGTAATGTAAAACAAAGTACTGAAATTAAATATGTGGATAAATGCAATTTGACCCTTATAACCGATAGAGAAACCTCATTACCAACAGCAAATTTGAATTTCTACAGATTGTCATCAAGAATTTCCATTCAAGAGTAAAAACTTAAAAAACAATGAGGAATTAAAAAGCTTTTGAAATTTAGAATTTCAAAACCAGGATCCAGGGACGAACATATGAGAAAAGATACCCACGATAACAAATGACACATTCTGAATACATGGAAGATGAAGGCCTACCTTCCCAACTCGAGGAGCAAGTAGATATACAAGTGTAACAGTGAGAAGTCCTGAAGCCACCAAGATTCCTGTACATTCCATAGCCCATCTTGTTGTAGGATTTTCTGCAGCAACATAACTTTCTGTGGGAATACCAGGGAACTGCTGCGGAATTTCATGGACAACTGTTAAATAGCTATTTTGGGGATTGAACCATAATGATATTTCACTAAGCCTTTGTCTTCTAATAGCAGCTACTGCATCGGGATCAACAGATGAGTTTGCCTCCAGATGTACACGAATGAGTTCTCCGGTCACCGTTCTTTCCCTCAGTGCTTCGTAATCCTTCAAGGATGCCATGACCTTTAGAAAATCTGTCACACGGACACTTGTCGCAACATTTCCACAAATCTCACAGATGGTGGACCCATGGCTCACAAACCACTTCAATGCACAAGAGTAGTGTGCAAGACCAAGATCATTCTTGCAGGAACATCCTAAATCAATGAGCGCATCTTGGTGCATATTCGATCCCGATTCTTCATCCGCACTACAAATAAACACTTCTCCTTCAGGACTGACAAACTCCACAAACTTGCGATCCTCGGAACCTTTATGACTGGCCTTGTGATTTTCGGCCATCACATTTTGTCCATCATTTGAATCTCCATTTTCGTGTTTTTCTGAAGCCTGCTGCGATGGTGGGACAATGTCCAAGAATCCTAAGGCAGCCTCACCCCGCCTATCAGATTCAGTACAATGACAAACACGACAAAGCGAGACATCAGCATCCTTATCCGTGCTACAAGCAGAAGTGCTGGCGACATCTAACTTCCGACTAGAGGTGGAAGCTGGTGAATCTTGATTATCCATTGCATCGACATCATCGGAATCAATCTTCTCTCCGTTAAGCACCATTTTACATCGATTCCAAAATAACGATACCTTACTAAAATTTCATGGTGAACCTCTCGAGTCTCAACTATCGGGCATCATAGTACCTTCAATTGTGGAAGAAAATGAAACATTCGACACCAAAATGAACAAGAAACGGCGTCGATCACCTGCGACTGCGTCAGAAGGTGAATTTTAAGAGTAGGAAAGGCAATAATTTTGCAGAAACGGCAATCTTTTATTAATAAAAAGAAGGACGATTTTGCAGTTGATGTGAGAAAGACATATCTCTCAATCAAATTAACGAACACTTTATAGAACTCCTAGTCAGATCCTATACAAGAAGAAATTTCATAAAACCCTTAGATTTAAGAGGAGGAGGAGGAGGAGGAGTTGTGGTTACTAAGGAAAAGGAAGAACAAGAGGAAGAGAACTCACGTGGCTTGGTCGATCCGTTGGCGTCGTCCGTCGAAGGAACGGAAGAGATGTGAGCTTTTATTTTATATTATTTTATTTTTACCAGCACAACGAAGAGGAGTCGAAGTGATGCCCTCCTGCATTTGTTATGTGGCTTTTTCGGAAATAAATCTCGAAATGTGTAAAAAATTTGAGGAAGGGAACTTGGAAAGGACCCACGTGGAATTTTGATACATTTCAGTTTAAAGTGAGGAATCTTCATAGGTGAATAATAATAACTCAAGAATATCAATTAAATTCTTTTATTCAGTTGAATGAATTCATTAATTTATACAAAACAATAGGATATCATAAATTATTATTATTAACTTCAAAGAATGAGGATATCATCATAAAATATTTTTAGTTTTAGTTTTTATTTATATCTAAATAATATCTCAAAATGCTAAAATATTGTCAAGGTCGGGTCAGTTGGTCCGATCAGTCATAATTTTTTTCTATTACTGATAGTACACACAAATCTGTTGCCAAAATTTGAAAGAAAAAATCACTGGCACATGCGGAAGTGGACATCAGTATTTAACAAAGTCCACCACTAATTAGGTTACATCCTTGGATAAAAGTAAATATTTATTCGAATATCTCTAAGCCACATATACCCATAATTCTCCATGGAACTCTAGACAGGTGGCACAAGTCATCCCTAAATGAGATGTCAGATGAGATTTAACCCATGAGGATTACATAATGAGATAACATTGATGTTACATCTTTCTCTTATTTATATTATCTTCAATAAAGGTTGGGCTTCCATCCAATGATGCAATTGTCCGACCGACCGGTGGCAACAAGGGTCACGTGTTTGGCAAGTCGAGAACCACCTATCTAGGCCCACGTGTGATCGTCGCAATCGGCAAGCTTTGTCTCTTGCAGTAGGACGACGTCCACACCCCACTCATGTAGATAGCATCCCAAGGTTCAACATCTCTCGGCCTCGCCAAGGTTGTGCACGTTCCAAGTAAGGACTCTCATAAAGACACCGCTCTCATCCTCGTGGTCATGAACCACGTTTGTATCCCGTTATAGAGCATTCTAATCCTCGACGCCTCGGCCAAGAGCAGGACCTCATCCATCCAACCTTGTATGAGTGGGCTCAACGCTTGAGTTATGGGAACAACATTGGGTATATTGTTATCCTCCTTGATGCATGATTTGTGGAGTTGGGGCCGAGAGGTAGAGGCTATAGAGTGGGTAGGTGAAGATGGGTGGGAGGCCCGGGAGGATGTCGATCGGCAATGCTGGCATCAATAGTGTCGGCACGGCTCGCCAGCCGCCCTAATTGGTGCTATCGTCGGGAGGGGAAGGATTGAGTGTTGGGTGGGAAGTGGGGAGAGTGGGTCGACGGAGGATTGGAATTGGGCAGGTCTAAGGAAGTTTGGTGTTGAATGAGGGGTAAGGTATGCGGGGCAACGGTAGGTGAAAGGTGGGTGAGGTCTTTTAGGTCGTGTGCCTTAGATTGGTAGGGGGCTGCATGGTTGGTCAAGTCACATGGGGTTGGGTTTGGTTCGCTAGGAATTGGGTTCAGATCATGAGGTTGATGGTTGGGAGGAGTTGTGTTCATCACCTCAGTAGGGGAGCTTCGAGGTGGCGTGTGTCTTTGTCCTTCACTTCCTTAGCACACTCAATTGGTGCATGTGCCGCTTCATCTATCTCTGCATCAATTGACGTGTTATTCGTTGTACAACGCCTCGAGATAGGTGGCGCTAGGCCATTGATGACTATTGACCGCCATGTTGGTTTCTCCAGCGGGAGTAGATGAATGGTGATCAAGAAGCTACCGCTGGGAACTTGCAACACCATTATTGAGGGAGGTGGTGGAGCTCCAAGGATGTGGCTCAATAGTGGCAATGACTTGGGATATATAGGTCCGGCGAGCCTAACACGGGAATGTTGTAACAGGCCCAACATGTTAGTAAAGCCCACAGTGGCAGTTTCAAAATATTTATAAACTAACAAGGATAACTTTGTCATTTCGCAATGCAGAAAAAAAGGTTTTGATCGACTGCTCGGATCGCGACACGTGTCCTAGGGTATTATATATATCCCTCTCTTCTTCATTCACTGTAGCCGCTACAGTGATTTTCTCCCTTCTTCATCTGTTTGTTCCTTCGTGCAGCGACAGCAACATTAGGGCAGCAGCGGAGAGAGCATTCCCGGAGGCTGTTTCATCATCGAGAGGTACGTTTATGTTCCTCTCAGCGATGCACAACCATTGGTACAAGGCGATTGACATTTCTTCGTGTGTGTGGACAGGGGATTCGAATTTGATGTTCGTGAGTGTGTCACCAACATCGAAGAAGGCAATTCGGAAGCTGCATTTCCTGTCTCTTCGCTGGTATGTAATAATCATATTAAGTTAACGTTAGGGTCGGTGGTGTGCTTTCTGATTTCAATGTGTACATGCAATGTTTTTCAGATTCGAGTTGACGTCCACGATACATCAAATTTTGACGTGCTGCGTGTCATTCTTAGTGAGATGTATGAATTCAGATTTAATGCTTTCGTTAACTAGGGTTAAATGCTAGCTATTCTGAAATGGTTCATATGCTGATTTTTCAGTTTTATGGCCACTTGACGTCTCTCGGGAGTGACTAGGATTTGTTCGAGTTAGGGCTGCAAATTGACCCTAGCTAACCTAGGTAAGTTAGAGGTGTATACAGATTTGTTATAGCAGTTAACTAGGGTTTATATGCCTGCGGATTTCAAAGTGTATATGTGTTGTTTTCTTTTCAATTTCGAGTATGTGATGTACCAAATCGACTAGGGACTGATTTGCTTTCGTGCTGCCCACTGTGAGTGTTATGTGTTTAATTATGCTTTAATTCGAGTTTCGAGATGTCTTAGATAAGAATGGTAACATGGCTGATTGGTTGTGTGTAGAGATTTCATTTGCTACTCGAGGTTCTCGTGTTCGAACTCGAGGTGTTTGCGGCTCCATTGTGATTTACATGCGGTGAGTCGACTTATGAGTCATATGTGAGCTTGTGCTTATTTTTATAAATAAACATATATGTATGTGTAACTCTCAAATTATTTGATATGTAGTGCATAGTGGCATTTCTTGAGAGTTGGAGCTCACGGGATCCGCGGACGTTTAGTATGACTTCACACCGTACGTGGTGAGTCATAATTAGAAGTTTTTGATATAAAAGTGATAAGTCATAGTTAGAAGTCATAATATAAAGGTTAGTGCTTAGAATGGTGTATTAGAAGTAAATGTGATACGTAGTTAAGGAGTTCTATAACATATTCATGTAGTTGTTATGTTAAGCATGAAAAAAATTAGATTTTAAAATGATCTTTATGACAAGTTGGTAGGATTAGTATAGATTAATGTTAAATTGATAAAAGTAAGTAGAATAGGATACTTCATAATCACTCATTAGTCATAGTAAATAGATAATTATGGTCAATT
>LTAE01000604.1:0-16252 GCA_001647135.1 Pontederia paniculata
TGTGGGGGATCCGAGAGGCTTCTACAAATATCTAAGGGATTTTGGAGAGAGGTTGTCCATGGCATTCGAGAGAGTTATGTGATAAAATTCTAGGGATTTAAGTTCAAGCCTTGGCTACGAGAGTGTCTAGGTTTGATTCCTTAATGTCTCAAGTCGACATTATTTGAGCTTCACGTGTTCATTAGCATGTAGGATTCGAAATGATTCCCATTACCTGATTGTTTTCTCTATTTGATTGATTCGATCTTGCTCTATATTGGTTCTCTTTCTATCTATCTAAATATCTAAAATACCAAAAATATTAGTTTACTTTTCTTTTCATATTTTTAGTTCTAGTTTATCTAATTTTCTACACAAAAGATATTTCACCTTGATTTCGGTTCGTGGTAGAATAGAGTTATTGAATTGTGAATTCTGATTTCCCTGTGGATTCAACCCTAAAATACTACAAGGATAACTGTATACTTGTAGTTGGAATTGTGTGTTTAGGTTTATTTTTAAGACTTATTGAATCCTGTTTTCTGTCTAGGTGCCCCTAGGTCCAAAAAAATGGTACCACCTTTATTTTTGACACACATGATTTTGCTCATCAGTCTCCTCTGGTGCTTGTTCGCATCTTGAAAGGTGGTCATCCACGACATTCTCAGATCTCTTCTTGTCTTCGATTTCCATGTTAAATTCTTGTAAGAGAAGAATCCACCTCATAAATCTTGATTTGGCATCTTTCTTGTCCATCAGATGACGAATAGCCGCGGGTCCATTAAACAATGACTTTTGAACATATTAGGTAGTACCAAAATTTGTTGAAGGCATAGATCACCACCAGGAATTCTTTCTCAGTAGTATCATAATAGATTTGAATAGGGGTGAGGTCCGACTCACATAATATATCACATGAAAAACTTTGTTGCAGCGTTGACCCATCACAACCCCAATTGTTCCATCATTTGCGTTGCAGTTCAAAGGGTAAACTCCAATCAGATGCGACCACTATAGGGACATAGTTCATTTTGTCCTTCAAACTTTGAAAAGTCTCTAGACACTCAACATCAAATTCAAATTTGATATACTTTGAAAGCAAGGTTATTAGTGGCTTCACTATTTTCAGGAAATCTTTATACCACTTCCTCTAGTAGTTTGGGCATAGGTTGGCAATGACATCTATCTTGGCCTTGTCAACCTCAATGCCTTTTTTAGAAATTTTGTGACCAAGGACTCGACCATAAACTGGCACTTTTTTCGATTTAATACCAGATTTGTGCCTTCAAATCTTTGCATAACTGATTCGAGATTTTCTAGATAGTTTCTAAAATAATTCCCAAATAGATCAAAGTCATCCATAACTATCTCCAGTATTGACTCATTCATGTCAGCAAAGATGGTCATCATGAAGTGTTGAAATGTTGCAGGAGGTGGGCCGAAGTGCATTCTTCTGTAGGCAAAAGTACCATAGGGACATGTGAAAGTTGACTTAACTTTAGTACCTAGGTGCCACATCAATATGGTTGTATCCTGAGTAATCATCAAGAAAGCAATAATAACTATGCCCTGATGCTCGCTCTATCATCTGATCAATGACGGGAAAAGGAAATGATCCTTGCGAGTTACATTCAGTTTTCTGTCATCTATGCATACCCGCCATCTAGTCATTGTTCTTTGGGGTATCAATTCATTGTTTGTATTCTTAATCACAATTACACCCTTTCTAAGGAACAACTTGTAATTGACTAATTCATGGACTATCTGAGATAGGATAGATTATAGAGATAGGATAGATTATACTTGCATCGAGCAGCTTGATAACATCCTTCTTTACAACTTCTTTTAGTGTTGGGTTCAGTCCTCTTTGAAATTGGTGAGTGGGTTTCTTGTCCTCTTACATCAATATTTTATGCATGCAGATTGATGGATAAATCCCCTTGATATCTGAGATAGACCAGGAAATTGCTTTGATTGTGCCTTCTCTGGACTCCAATTAGTCATCTCTCCATCTCGCCTGTCAAATATGCAGAAACAATTAAAGGGTAGGACTTTTCTGAAGAAAGGCATAATGCAGGTAGATGGCAATTCCTTGAGCTCTAGAAATGGGATATCCTTGCTTCAACTTGTTGGGGTTCATCCTTGACCTCTTCATATTCTACATCATAATCTTAAGTATACAGGTCTTTGATAAAATTTGTCACATTGTTATTTAATTTATCTTCGTGGTCGTCATCTAAAGTGTCAATGGCATAGCATGGAGAGAATTCTATTTGGTATGACCATTGTGAAGCTTAAGTTTTCATTACCCTATTTCATGAGCGCAGGATGAATGGAGCTTCTTCGTCACACTTCATGTCCATAACGATGAAACTAGCTAGGAACATAAAACCTGTCCACTTTCACTAGAATGTCTACTATGATTCCTTGAGGCTTCTTTATTAATTGATCTTCCAGTTGTAGCATAACACTGAACTCCTTGAGTTTCCCATATCCCAACTTGAGAAATACCGAAAAGGCATGAGATTTATGTTTTCTCCTAGGTCAAAAAGTGTCGTGAAGAAATTAAAGTCCCCTATGGTGCATGGGATTGTAAAACTATTAGGATCTTTTATCTTTTGAGGTATTACTCTTTTGCACACAACACAACACTAAGGAGTTAGTTTCATAATGCATGTCTTGTCAATCTTCCTTTTATTTTATGATATCTCTTTCATGAATTTTTCATAACTAGGCATTTGTCTCAAAGCTTCTTTAAGTGCTCCCCCAAATTGACAATCTTGGACCATCCTCACAATATAGAATTGATCTCAAAGTTGTTAATATTGATTGCGTGGAGGACTACACTGGACTCAACATTCTTGTACTTGGAACAGACATACTCTCTCATTGTTAGCCCAGATGCAATGACAATTCTCTCTTGTTCGTCAGACATTCTTTCTTCTTACCTTAGTTTCGAGTTGTTCTCTCAATTTCTAGATCAAATTGAAGCTCATTTGTCTTGCTCGGGAATTAGTTGCTTGAGTTGCAATGTCCAGAATGAATTATAACTTGTGTTAAGATTTACCTAAAAAACCAACAAGAAGTAAAGATTTGCAGAAAGATAAATCTCAAAGTAGTTTTGTGAAATCAGAATAGTTAAGCAATAAGAATCCCTAGCCACGACACCAAAATGTTGATGCGGGTTGATATGACCTAAATTTTTTATAGCAAGTGCACTAGTTGAATCAAGTAATAGAGAAGTTGAGTAGATTATCATTTCCACGAGGATTATATTCTTATCTATCTAACCTCACAAACTAATAATATATGACGTGGTTCTTAGATAAAATGGATTTCTCAAAAGATAGGATAAAGAATAAATTCCTAATTTTTTAGATAAGAAGCAACAGACCAGGATGTCAATCTCATAAACCTCGCACGTAATGTATTCCTCTCCAAGATGTTATCTAGGCATGACATGCATTGCTTTGAATTGAAACTTCAAAAATCAATCTCAGAAATCAAAGAGAGTTAAGAGTTTTCTATTCCTATCCGGGATGCTAGGAAGGATAAAAATCTCATAAATCATGAAAAGGCATTAACAACATTCATACGCATAAGAAATTTTGGCAAACTAAATTTTATTAAAATTAAGGGTTCCACATGCTTTCCCTTACACTAAAAATTCTCCATGAAATAAATTAACGATTACATATGGGGATTCATCCTTTTAATAGAAGAGAAAAAAAATTCAAAATTTTAAGGCCTCAACGATCGTCTCTTCAGAAATCTGCGCAACACTCTGCCTTCTTCTCAGTGTTAGGCTCTCCCAAACTTGAAGCATAACACAAAATAAGTCCTTGGGTTTTATTTATAGATTTTCAATAGGTGTAAAGAGTCCAAACATGGAAAGGTTCATTTTCCATCAAATTTAACTTAATCTTGGGTCAAACTATAAAAAAGATAAGGTTAAATTGGTTTAAAATGAAAGTTTAATTTATCCTGAAATACTTTTCACGGCCTGTGACAAGATTGTCACAGCTGCAACCATATTGAATCATCAGTTTAGTTGAGATTTCATGGCCCGTGACCATATTGTCACAGTCGTGATCGTATGTTCTAGTCTTCATTTTGTCCATCGTCTCATTCGCTCAATGATCATGATAATGCCTTTACGGCCCCTAAATAGTGCTATTGTATTTTTGGGACGCTCATGATCATGATATTGCGTTCACGTGTCATGATGTTCAACACATGCATGAAATATGTATGTCACGACTAAATGCTTTGCCATCGAATTCATGGTTGTGAAAATGGTTTCACGGGAATGAAAGCCATCAATGTATATGTTGCATGCACTCATCGGTGTGAAGCTCCTGTCACGGCCATAATTTTTTATTTTTTAATTATTTTTTCCCCTAATTCACTCTAGTTTGTTGTGGTCTTCCTCCGTCACGCAACCAAATGCCCTGGACATGAAAATACACAAAATTATGTAGGCTGATTCAGAAAACTAAAATGAAGTGAATTGATAGACAAAATGATGCATATGACAATGAATTCGATGGAATTTATAGTCAATATGCTATGAAAAATATGACTAATTTATTATGCAAAAAATTCATTACAAGCAAAAACATGCTAGCAAGTGCACTAGTCGTTCAAGTAATAAAGTGTAAAGAGTAAGAGTTGTCGATCCCACGAGAAACTAATGTTAACTATCTAATCTCAGAGGTTATAGGAGACAATCATAAGTTTATAGGTCGGTGTTTCTTCAGAAAATAGAATTAATAAAAATGTTAAATTACAATGATAATGAGTGATGACTAAGGCGTGGACAAGAATAAGATTATGATGAACACCTAGAATTTCATACAGCAGATGCATACGATATGACAATCAACTATTGAATCTTCATATGGTTAGGAGACTTAAGTTATGAATTCCCTTAACGGGTAACTCAACTATCTTATACTAAACAATCCATAGACTACTCATTGATGGATCTATCCTCAAGAAGTTAACAAAAGATGCAGTAATATGTATCCCTAAACTATTAAATCACCCTTAACGAGTTGACCTAACATACTACAAACGATATCATCCTTAACGGATCAAAATCGCAGGACATGAATTGAAAATAAATTAAGCACCCTACATAGTTAATTATCAATAAAGTAGAATCAGGATTTTGAAGAATCATGTATTGAAAGAAACAATTCAATTAACAATCTCGAAACTATACAATTTCTGCAGTGTCAATTATATCAAAGAAGAAAACTAATACAGAGAATATCTAAAATAGATTTTCATTAATAATAATATAATTCGTCCAAACAAATATAGACAAAAGATTACTCTTTCGGATGACAAAAGGGTGCTGGGAATTTTTTTTTAATGAGTGTATTGACCTAACGACGTTCCAGCAATCCTTCGGAATATTCCTTTGTTCTTGGTGTTCTTTCTCTGGTTGACGGCTCCTAGCATCTCTTCTCAGGTTGAGGATGAAGTCTCTTTATACCCTTCTCCAGATTAGGGTTTCATAGAGTTGGAGTGATACTTGCATGTGAGCCTTCCGATTAAATTTACCTCCAGATCAATAGTAGTGATGAAAATCCCATAAGAACCCCTTCAAATCTTCAGGAGTATCTTGCAATCAAATTTCTAAAGCCTCCAATCAGTTAGGAATGTCTCTGGCTATCAAATTATATCAAATATCTCGAAAACATCAAGTTTGTAACTGTATCACGGCCCGTAATGAATCCTCATGGCCCGTAAGTACGTGGCTCTTTATATCACCTCAAATCATCACGGCCTGTGATGAGTCATCACAGCCCATCATGAATTATCGCGGCCCGTGATGAGTTATGTTGGTCCTATAATGTCCTTCTCTTCTTACGGCCTGTGATCTACTTCACGACCTATAATGAAAAACTTCATAGTAGATGGTCATCGCTGTCCAAGCTGTGACTTTCCATTATGCTTCGTGAAATGCTATGTAACGGAACGTAATGTCTTGTTATGACCCATGATGATCTTGATGTTCTGAACTGGGTCGTTGCCTGGATCGTTATATCAACCATTGTGGTTGTGACTTCCGTCCTTACGACCCGTAATAATCCATCACTGCCCATAATGCACTAGGGTAGATCATTTTGCTTGCCGGATGGTCGTCACTTTGTGTAACGGCTCGCGATAGCTTCAATCAAGCTGATCTTACTTCATCACGACTCGTGATGGCTCTTGAAATTGTAATCTCGCTTTGTGAATAAGCTCTTTTGTGATGTTAGGTTCATTTAAGCCTCCCCAGCTGATTTCCTACAAATTAAATACCAAACAAGAGTAGATTTTGGAGTTGAAATAATATGAGCAAATAAAGATTAAAATAGATGCATGCCATGCCAAAATGACCCAAAATCATGCCTAATGCATACCTTAAAACATGTTGTTAAAAGCATGCATCAATTTAGCATGCATAACTCTCCATATGCCATTATTTCTCTCCACATATTTTTCATAGAGAATTGTTCTCTCCTCTCTCCATATCTCTTCTCTTTCTCTCCCTTAGTGAAGAGTTCAAAACTTGATCTCTCCCCCTCATAATCTTAGTTTTCTCGCCTTTAGACTCTTATACCAAAATCACACCAAGAAAATTGAAGGAGATCAACAGCAACACGAATTAGGGAGGAACGAAGGCTAAGAACTTCTAGAATGTGAAGACCTAATCACCCAATTAAAAGAGTATGTTCCTAGATGGATCTCTTCTAGATATAACACTCTTGATAGATTAATGCATGCTAGGTTTTCTATTTTGATCCTTGGAATATAGTGGTGTGGGAAATCATATACAATTATTATTATATCCATTGGTTTTATTTTAAGTTTGAAGATAATTACATAATGATCCTTACATGAAAACCCAATTTTAGTTATATGAAAATAGACATCGAACATGACCAATGGGGTTGGGTGGAGTTGTAAGGGTCTCCTCATCACTTAAGAGGCTTCGGGTTCGAGTAACTCTGGATGCAAAAAATTCTCGTTGGGAACCTCACCCACCATAGCCAGGTGTCCGACCCAGGGTGGCAAAGATTAGTCAATACTAGCAGTATCCCTGACTATTGTGGGGCAATCCAAAATAAAAAGACATGGAACATATCGTGTCCTCCTTAAACATGGCCCACATGCATTAAGACTGTGCCACAATCCTCATGGATCCAAAGACACAATATGTGCAGTACAAGACACGAAGCGCTCCCACGCCGAACATGACCTACGTTCGTAAGGATTGTACTCTAGACTACATCAATAAAAAAATATGATCTGGGTCATACCAGACACGGTTTGCGTCGCCCTAAATGAGGAGAATTACATTGTGTTCTATATTATTTTAATAAGATTAGGTTAGGACATGATCTGCATCACCCATAATGTATTGTTCGTGTCAAATGTAAATAGGTGATTTAAAGCGCATGGTTCATGTTAAACCATAACATGACTGCATCGAGGAACGTGGTAACATATGCCAATGAGATCCATGCCATAACCTGAGTTCAATCCCGAAATGATGAGTGTTGGTGAAGTTATTATGATATATTTTCCTTAATCTCTTATAAACCCTAAATGATGAAATGCTCCTAAATTGGTTAAAGATAAGGGTTAAACAAGATAAGTGAATAAAAATTGAGGTTGACATGTATTATGTTGTTGGGAGTCAAAGATATATCATTGCATTATTAGGACTAGTATATAGCTGAAACTAAGCTACTTAGTTCTAATTGTATTGCTTCTCTCCATGCAATAAAGAAGATTCTCGAGCATCCTCTACTTTGTGGGCACCTATCGTAATTTGTGCACTATAGGTGAACCTCCTAAAATCTCATGAGTACTCTCTCAACATTGCAAACTTACCTCAAAGTCACTAATGAGATAAGTCAAAGATAAGAACAATAATCACATTGTAAACAGAACATTGAAATCAGAACATTGCATAGAGAAGAGACAACACATTGAAAAAGAGCATGAAATGGAAGAAATTGAAATCAGAGTATTGCATTGGAAAAGAAGAAACACATTGAAATAGGATATTGATTGAAATGCATTAAAATTAAAGCATTGATAGTACATTTCATTGTGTAAATTATTGACCATGATTTCATATTGTAAAAGTTTTGCTTATTTCATGCTTTTATGATATCGAGTTTTATATCTATTTATTGTCTTACATATTGTGCGTCATAGTTCAAAGTAGAATTGTCTCCCTTGTATTGGATTTTGAAGGTAGTTGATTTACAGAGAGGTATGTTGGCTGGTAGTGTGTATGCCGAATGGCGCTCGTGATGGATACGACTTGCACATGATTATGGTCTTTAGTTAGATGATTATTTTCTTCATATCTTATCAAGTTGTAACACTTCATGAGTTACGTCTAGTCATGGTTGAGTATGTTTGGGGATATTAGATTCTCTGATTTCAAACTTTCACATTTATGATGGAGATTTTATATTTGAAATTTTATGTGTTTTTCGTTGACTGGTCAAATGGTCAATCTTGTAGACAAAGCATTGCATAGATGTCATGAGATAAAACTGAATGATCACGAGAGAGAATTTGAACTTGGAACATTGCTCCTTAGGCTACCCTCTAAAGTTCATTTTTATGAAAAGAAAAAATCTAATAGAGGCCATGAAGAGCATCCTTCCAAAAGCAGTTATAAAAGGTGGGTGAAGATTCATGAGAAAACCCATCTTAAGATTTCCTTCACAATTTACATATTTTATTTTCAAAGATTTAAAACTATACAAGCAATACCAAAAATCAAGCTTGATATAATGCCACGTGACAGAATGTCCTCCTGAAAGCACTACGCATACATCATATTATATCTTGACTTTATAGTTGACTAACAAGATTGGTCAACATAATGCGAAAATATAGAAAACTTTTAAAAGTCAAAACTCTTTTCATAAAATAAACAGAGTGCGGAAGTTTTACATCATTAAATAAACTATCTCAAAGTCTAACTAATACAACTCGATAGAAAAGACTAAAAGAAGACATTAAGGATCGCTAGGTCATGTGCAATATCAGTCATCACGAGCATCTGTTGCCGCATGCACCACCAACCACGACCTATGTGGATCACTCACCTGTAGAATTAGAAGTATAAGAAAAAACATCCACTTTGAGCTATAACACCCAGTAATATTAGGCAGTAATAGATAAATATGACATAATAAATAAATGCAGGAATAAGCTAATGACAATAAGCTCATAATATCAATTATTCCTTTCTTAACTTTCTTTCATTCTTTACTTAACTTTCATCATCTTTACATGCTTACTTTCATCATCTTTAGCATACTTTCTTCAATCATCGTTTCCATCCTACAGAACTCTTCATATGCTATTAGCTTATACAATCATTGCTAGAACATCTTTCCACTTTTCATTAATCCCAGCCACCTCAACTTCTAGTACTTAAACAAATTTAAACTCCCACAAGTCCAGCCCTAACTTGTAACAGTGTTTAGTGTGTCAAATAAGAACATCAATATTGAAAATACAACTGTATACTAAGCTTAGAATAACAATTTTTTTTTCAGAATATTTCTTCTTTCAACATAATTTTTTGAGTTCTCACCATTAAATAGGATTGCACAAGGAGGTCCGTGTAGCGGACTTTCAAATTGATGACTCCCAAATCGGATGGCCTTATGGAAATAAGTGTTGAGGCACCCCTAGAGCCTACTTGCCCGAACACTCCCAGATTCTGAGTTAAGATTCGAATCTCAATAGTGACTAAGTTGTTAGTGTGTTTCTCCATATTGCACAATGGGGTCCATGTAACAGGCTTTCGATCGGTGGATCCTAGACTAGTTGGCCTTAGGTCACTAGGCACAAACCCCAATGGATCTAATGGCCCAAACCCTCAAAGGTTCCAGATAACACATGTCATAGCCTCCTCAACTACTATAACATATTTGTTTACAATTTTCATTAAAAGATATCAAATTTTCTTACAGCAATACGCTCAACATACACTAATACGTTCAATAAAGAGGTAGTTATCATGAACACTCAACAAAGAACAAGAAGAACATAAACAATAATTTTTTGTCTAAGTATCCTTAAATCTAGTAGTCAACAAACATCGGTCCATCTTTTGCCAATGCTAAGGCGTTAAGGGATACTTAAAACATTTGAATTTCGTTATCTAGCAAGATGTCTTTGAACATTACTCTTAGGCAAATATAACTCAAAAGACAAGAAACAATATTTATGATGAATGGTATTTTTAGATTTTTATTTTTTCATTTTTTTTTAGATTTTCAATAACATGAATGCAGTACAAATGCAAATGCAATACTAATGCAGTACATAAAGCAAATATGTGATACCAAAGCAAATATAATGCATGATAGTGCACTCCCCCAAGCACAAATTGAGCATTGTCCTTAGTGTTTTGGCCTAGCCGAAGGGAGGATACAAAATGCACGATAACACAGACAATGACTCAGCGAAACATGAAAAACAAAATGATTACAAAGAGAATGGAGACGACCTAGTCTACTCCTGAGGCGATGGAGGTGGTGGCAGAGTGTATTGGTAGGAGGGGTACATAAGTGCTTCATAATGTCCTTGGTTGACATGGTAGTCATGCATGCTTTGGACCATGGACTCTTGGAGGTTGCGGATATCTCTGATGTCACCCTGCATAGATGTCAGACTAGAATGCAGAGTAGTAAAATCATAGATGATAGGAACGTTAGTAGGATCTACATCCATGTAAGAGGTTTGCTCTTGCTTTGGAGGTGCAAGAGCTCGGCGAGGTGGAACAATTGGTGGTTGAGGTACATGAGAGGGCAGAATAATCTAGTTTGCTTCATTCGAGGGGTCAAAACACTCGGCTACAGTACAGGGAAGAATCATATCAGAATCCTTGAAAAATAATTGATGCATGCATATTCTAACATATTTTAGGTCCTACATTAGGTATGTTTTTGAGATAATTCTTCATAGCATGCATCTATTTGGTCCATATTTTGTTATAATTCCTTCAAGTTCGGAATCTACCTTTGTTTGATATTTTTACTGTAGAAAGGCGGCTGATATGGCAAATGAAATAGCTTTTGGACCAACACCGAAGAAAGAGTGAAGTTTGGAGAAGAAAAGCCAAGTCATAGCAGCTATAACGGGTCGTGATACATGGAAACCACATGAAGATGACGTCCATCATGGGCCGTTATGCGAAGTCACAACCTCAACAGAGCGGAGTTGAGCCCATTACGGGCCGTGATGAAGCATTATGGGCCATTACTTGTCAACTTGCGGGGCACAACACACCATCACGATGTCAACAGATGTTGATCGACTTGAAGATCACACTATTATGGACCATCAAGCCACATCACGGGCCGTAAGTTATCATATGCGGAGCTCAGAACAATTCGACACCCGACTTATGGGTCGTGAAACTCTATCATGGATTGTGAGGAGATCAACTATTATAGACTATCAGCGCATAACGAGCGATCGTGGAGTGTTACGGCTATTGCAGAGAGCATTGCATCACACATACATAACTTCGTGAATCGTAACTCGATGTAACAGGATGTTATGCCACCAATCACGAGACGAGATCAATAGTTACGACATTTATAGGAGTGCCATCAATTGCAGGACATTCTATTACAGGCCGTGAGTGGAAGTCACGGGCCGTAAGAGAGAGAAGAAGAATTGATAAACCGGATCAGGACTCGAGTTACGGTCCGTAAGAAACCATCACAGGCCATAAGATGTTAAGCAGAGACATATAATATGAACTTGCGAGCTGTGATATTCTATCACGGGCCGTGATGAAGATATGGACGATGATACACATGATTTCAAAGCGGTTCGACGGCCAGGAAGATTTTGATTTGATTTAAGACTTTGGAGATCCGGTTTGAGAGTTATCTTGTGGGACATGAGGGTTATATTGATGAAGTTTTAATCACCACCCGTGGTCGAAAGGGTTTTGATGAAAAGGCTCACATGAAGAATCTATGTTCATCCCTAGAAACCCTAAGTATAAGAGGCTTCGTTTGTAACATGAGAAGGTATGTTAGGAGCCGTCAACCTGCACTTTGAAGCCAGAGAACTAAGGATTGCTCCCGAAGGGTTGCTGGATGAGGAAGAGTTTGATCATCCGTTAAGGAGGCGATTCGGATTGTCTACTTTCCAAAAAGAATATTTTATGTTCCACTTTATGTTGGGATGAACCATTTATCTTAGGTTTTGTAATTCTCTTTGGACGAATTTGATTTGTGACAACTTGTTATTAGGCTTTAAATGATTCTATGTTTCCCAGATTGTTGTTATCGATATTAGTATTCATTTTTCAGATCATGTTTGCTTGAGTCTAAATTTTGTGTTGATCATTAATTGTGCAGTGTGATTAACTTATTTTGCAATGCATGATGTGTTGCTTTGATCCGTTAAGGATAGAGTAAGGTATTGTATGTTAGATTAACCCGTTAAGGGTGATTTAATAGTCTAGGAATAATATTTATTGCATTTTGTGATTTTAATCTAAGAAGTAAAACCATTAAGGGGTGCTTGTTAGGTGAAGGTAATTAGAATAGTTGAGTTATCCGTTAAGGAATATCATACTTAGATGTGTTCCTAATCCATTTGAAAGTAATTGTTTATTGCATGGATAATCATTTCTGTGAGAACTATCAGTACATATGTGTTCCATGTTCTCATCTAGGCCCTAGTCATCACCCATTATCACTATGAATAATCATTTTATCTTAGTTTTAGTTTTCTGTTTCTGAACTTGAGTCAACCTTAAAACCAATATTGTCTCCCATTAACCTCTAGGATTAGATAGTTACATAGTTCCTCTTGGGTTCGACACTCTACTTTATCAATGTATTACTTGTTCGACTGGTGCACTTGCTAGAATTGATTTGCCATGTTTGCATTTTTCGCATCAAGTTTTTGGTGTCGTTGTTGGGGAACTATTTTAACTTATTTAGTTGTATGTTACTTAGAGACTTTGGTATTTTTCTATTTTACTTGTGGCTATGCATTTTTTAGGAGCAAATTACATCACAAACCACCAGTTCTGGAGCAAACACAGCAAGAAGTCGGTGACTTACGAGAAGTTCAAGTCAACCACTGCACTTTGAACTTGAAATTGAAAGATTCATTCGAGATTTAAGGAGAGAAGTTGCAGTGGCTGACAACAGGAACACCAAAATCGTACCTGACAATGACAAAGAGATCCAAATGATGATGAGGGATTATGTGTCATCAAAGTTCACAGATGCTAAATCTGGAATTACACTTCCAACCATCAATGCCAATAATTTCAAGATCAACACAGCCATAGTGAGGATGATCCAATCATCCCAGTTTGGTGGAGCATTCAACGAAAGTCCTCACGATCATCTAGATTGTTTCCTGAACATTTGCAGCACTTTTAAGTGCAAGAAGATCTCAATGGATGTTGCACGGTTACACCTATTTCCTTTCTCTTTACGTGATAGAGCTTTCACTTAGTTGAAAACTTTGCCTGCAGGATCAGTTACTACATGGGCGCAACTGGTGGAGAAATTCGTCAACAAATATTGTCCACCACAGAAGGCTGCTAAGCTGAGAAACGGGTTGAGATCTTTCAGACAAGATGATGACGAGACGCTATTTGAGGCATGGGATCGATTCAAGGAACTCCTTGCTGGGGTCCCTGATAATCAAATTCCATTGTGTGAGCTCATGGAGGGATTGTACAACAGACTGTGTCAGAGCAACAAGGATAAGCTAGATGCCTCAGCTGGAAGCACGGTGATGGGCAAGAAGCGCCCAAATGAAATATATGAACTGATTGAAGATGTAGCCCTAAACTCCTGGAGGACAAAGAAAATGATTCTAAAGTGAGGGGTGAATAGTGTAACAAATGATGGAATGGTGGCTCAACTGGAGTCGCTAAATACGAAGTTTGACATGTTCCTGAATCTAGCAATTCAGAATGACACAGGTGGAGGGTCGAGCATAGATATTCTAGAAGGTAATTCCTCTCGAGAGAACATTCTTGAGAATGCTAACTTTGTCTCTAATTCTTTAGTAAGGAACCAGCCGCTAGGGAACAATTACAACCCCAACTGGAGGAACTACCCAAACTTTTCCTGGAGAGAAAATCAAGGGCAGCAACCTCCACAACAAGGATACTCGATGCAGCAATACCAGCCTGCTCTGAAGCCATCCCAAGAAGGAAAGAGTAACCTGGAAGAGCTTATGACCAAGTTTATGACAACCATGGAAACAAAGGTCAGCAACCAGGATGCTAGCATACCTAACCTGGAGATTCAGGTTGGCTAGATTTCGAACATCCTCGTCGAACGCACGCCTGGTTCGCTGCCAAGTAACACAAAAAAGAACCACAGAGAGGAAGCGAAAGCAATCACTTTGAGGAGTGGAAAGCAACTTGTGAGACGAGGTGAGGAAGATGAAGATCAACAACCTGTGATTAAAGAACAATTGACAAATAAGCCTACACCAGCCACAAATTCTTAGAAGAAGATGTTATTTGTTGAACCACACAATTTGAGGGATCTCCCATACCCCATAAATTTTGTAAAGAACAACTTAATAAGCAATTTGCGTGGTTTTTTGATATATTTAAACAATTGCAGATCAACCTTCCTTTCTATGAAGCATTGCAGAATATGCCCAAGTATGTGATGTTTTTGAAGGATATCTTGACGCATAAAAGGAAGATAGAAGCTGAAGGGGTAGTGAAGCTTAGACCGCAATGTTGCGCGGTTTATCAACATCAACTACCTCCCAAGATGAAGGAACCCAGGAAGCTTCACGGTACCCTAGACTATTGGAGATTACTATTGTGCAAAGACCCTGTGTGACTTGGGGGCGAGTGTAAACTTAATGCCTTATTCTGTTTTCTTGGAGCTAGGTTATGGAGAGTTGAAGCCAACTTCAGTGTGCCTTCAAATGGCGGTAAGGTGGACAAATTCATTTTTCCTGCAGATTTCCTTGTGCTAGAGATGGATGTTGAGGTGGATCCATCGATCATTTTGAGAAGACCTTTCTTGGCAACATGAAATGCTTTGATTGATGTCCAGCAAATGAAACTCACCTTCAGAATAGATGAGGAAGATTTGATGTTTGACATTAATAATGCTATGAAACATGCTATCAATTATTCTTCATGTTATAATGTTGAGAGTTTTGAAGATGATAACACTAACAATGTGGATGAGATTGTGTTAGAAACTTTGCAAGAAGCATTAGGCAATGATGAAGAATTGGTGGACAGCACAGAAGAAATGATGAAGCGCGAAGAGGAAGAAAAGCTCAGCAAGGAGGAGCAACAAAATTTTTAAAAGGAAAAGGCAACACCACCAAATCCTCTAGAACTAAGAACTCCTGGCGCACCTCAAGTATGCATTCTTGGATGGAGACTCCTTCTCAGTGATTGTCTCCTCTGAACTCACTGCTGAAATGGAGGAGCTACTTCTAGATGTCCTAAGGAAACACAAGGCAGCCTTGGCTTGGTCAATCTCGGACATAAAAGGAATATCTCCAACAGTTTGCATGCACAAGATCCTAATGGAAGAGAACGCAAAGCTTGTCACCCAGTTTTGAAGGATCTAGATGGCACCAAGAGGGGGTGAATTGGTGGTATAAATTTTTTTCCGCTTTTACTTAAATTAGGTTAATTATATTGGCGAAAGCATACACATACTAATATGAGCAAGTAGAGGAAGGAAAGAAACAAGAGACACAAACAAACACGAAAGTTTGTTGACGAGGTTCGATCGAACTCCTAGCCTACGTCCCCGCTCCGGAACTCAAGACCTTCGGAGATCACTAACTCCTTCTTCAAGGGCGAAGGCTCCCTTACAACTTCTCCTTTCTTTTCTAGAGGATAAGGAGACAACTTCTTACAGTTTTCTCAAGAACTCACAATCCCTTCTATCCTGGATTCTTCACTCGAATCGCAGAAGGGGAACTAAGGCTTTCTTTCGCTCAATGCTCTCACTGAATATTTTGCCAAAGTTACTTCCCAAGACTCTTGGGATTACAATATATACTCTGCACTAACGACCTAATTCCCTCACTCAGAAAACTAGCCGTTAATGCAAGTACAGTACCTTCACCTACCCCTCGGTCGGCCGCTGCTCCTGCCTCGGTCTACCGCTGCTCTGGTGAAGTCTCCACTTGAACTGCTGCCTGGTGCTTCAATCGTCCACCGCTCACCCTCGGGCTTCCGCAGCTTCAAGTG
>LTAE01000604.1:27365-64516 GCA_001647135.1 Pontederia paniculata
CTATATCCAATAAACCTGCACGTTTCTGTCCTCAGATCCAGCTTGTCCCTCAGCTGACTAGGAATCAACACGTGCGCCTTACATCCCCACTTCCGGAGATGACCCAACTCGGGCTTTCTACCAACCCATAACTCATATGGCGTTGATTCCACAGACTTTGTGGGAATTCGGTTCTGTATGTAACTCGCGGTCCTCAAAGCTTCACCCCAAAAACGCTTTGGCATACCCGAGTGGGACAACATACACCTCACTGCATTCATCAGAGTCCTGTTCTTCCTCTCTGCCACACCATTCTTAGTTCATCATCGTATATTTTACACTTGCAAAAAAGTAGTAATAAATCGACACCCTGTTTCATTCTTGGTCCATCATTGCATTTAAACCCTGACTATCAAACTTAGTTGATTCTCTTCTCCTTCCTCGGGAAGCCATACAAATTTCGGCAAGCAACTACATCCGACGTCGGCCATGGATGGCCGGAGATAACTGGGAGGAGAGGAGGAGGAGTAGGCCGGAGAACAACTGAGAGAGTCGCCAAGATCATGCCCAAGACAAAATAGTAAAACCAACGAGCTCCCTGTCTGCACACCCTCCACAAGCTGGAACAAATACTAGTACGTGATGCTGATCCACCGAGTGGAACGTCAAAAAAGGGACCATCCTCATCGACGTCGCCGGAGCTCGGAGGAACGACGATGAGGGAACGTTTCTTCTGCTTATAAGGATATGAAGAAGCCGACAGTGTTTCCATGGTGAGAATGACAGACATCTTGATCGATATATCCTACTTAATTAATTCACGTCCTTGAGAGAATTAATGCATGAGAATTATGATCGCATGCCAAGCGTTAAATATGTAGTCAGTAATTGTTCGATTCCCATTTGATGCAGGATTTGTAATCTCAGTTGAAGTAGGATGCCAATTGGATCAAGTGGTACATTAATTGATTCGACTTTGCTTCAATCGGTTTCAACGTTTGAAATATGTTTCTCCTTTTATAATATGAATTCTAAACATTACTTGTATACATGTGACCAAGTCGAATTAATTATCCCTCGGTCTATTAGACATATATCTAAATATTGTGAAAGATATTTGTAAGGACCCAATGGCAAGGCCAAGGGTTTAGTCCCACATGAGCAAAACACGGAGGTGGTCATGGGCTTATAAGTGACCACCCTCTTCACCATTCAAGATGTGTTTTAAATTCGTGCAGATCATGCGCCCAAAGCGAACAATTTCTTGAATGGGGTTGGGGGCGTTACAATATTAATTCATTTAAAATATTCTCTTTATTGATTGAACTCATAATCTCAAAAAATTAATATTCGATTTTGAGTAAAAATTAATATTCTCTTTATTGATTGAACTCATAATCTCAAAAAATTAATATTCGATTTTGAGTTTTATTGGGCAAATCATATTTAATAGTCTTATAGACAATATGTCTTATCCAGTGTTAGTAAAATTTGGCCCGACACTCGACCAGTCGAACCGATTTATAGGAACAAAATCGAGCCTTGAATTGATCAAAACCTAGACTTGAGTATAAATGTTGATCCATCAAATTTTCTTGAATCAGTCGAGCAGATCTATAAAAATCACTTAAACTTTGACTATAGAAAAGTCGTTTCAGAGTGAACCATTCTAACGCTACCCAGTTTGATTGACCATTTCCTATTCATAGAATAATTTTTTTTTAATCCAACATTTAGTCCAATACTCTTAATCCAGCCGGAATAATCTTATTCTTGTACGAAGCAAGACTAAGTTACTCTCAGCATTTCTTCTTTCTACAATTAATGTGGTGGGATCCACAAAGTACAAATATGATTATTTAATTAAAAAATAAGAAATAAGATCTACATCTTAGCTGATTTTCCAGGGGTTGTTTGGTTGGGGAATAAGACTAAGACTAAGGTCTTATTTAATTCATCTGTTGGGGCCCATAATATTTATTGTGCAGAGAATAAAAAAATAGAGAACAATATATTTCATCTCTCATATGGATTAGGCTTATTCCAATTGACTTTAAGAAAATGAGACTATGTCATGAACTAAAAAAATTAGTCCATCTACGATAACTTTACAATCAAACGAGACCTAAAGGAACTAGGTGATGACAATAATGTGATTTTTTATTAATGACTATTTTATTATTATTATTAATTAGAACTTATATTTGTTTTTTAGGAAATTATGAATTATGACAAAAAGAGTCTCCTGACTTATGTGATACCTTATATTTCGATTTATCAACCTGCAAATTATGACAAAAATAGTCTCCTGACTTATGTGATACCTTATATTTCAATTTATATATATATATAATTAATTAATTTATTATCAACAGATTCAATCGTTTGAGTCAATTGGTCCGACCTAATTCGAAAATTATAAGGGTCGATGGCAGCTGAGATTTTACATCATTTATCTCATCTTTGGTTCCTAACTTTATCATATGACTTGTAAAAAATTACGTCTTCAAAAATCAAATAGGTCCCTTTTGTTATCTATAAGTGGTCGAAAAGATATATAAAATGTACATCCGGAAGTTTCGTGATCTAAAACTGCGATGTCTTAATAATTAATATCTAACACTCTTCTTTGTCAGGGAGCCATATAATTTTCTGAGCCTCCAAATCAATGTGATAGGAACCACGACGTCCTCCGCCGGAAGGGAGATGACGACTGGCCGGAGGAGGACGCCGGAGTTTAACAGATGGCAGATAATCGCCAAGACCAGTCAGTTTCCTGTAAACCGAACGAGCTCCCTGCAGGCTGCACACTTTTCGCCAGCTCGGCCTTGGACCGTCGTCGTGAACGAAGATGACGGTGTGCTCCTGCTCCTGCTCCTGCNAGATAATCGCCAAGACCAGTCAGTTTCCTGTAAACCGAACGAGCTCCCTGCAGGCTGCACACTTTTCGCCAGCTCGGCCTTGGACCGTCGTCGTGAACGAAGATGACGGTGTGCTCCTGCTCCTGCTCCTGCTCCTGTTGTTGTTGCTCCACCATGACCATCTCATCTGTCACCATGAACGAAGATGGCACTGCCTCTTAATTGATGATCACGTACGTTTGGATGAGACGGATCCATGCGAGTGCATGTTTGATATATATAGCATGCAGGAGGCAAAAAGAGAAGTTAAGATGCTACTCCCAATTGAAGTAGGACACCAATACTTTCATTTCTAACTTGACTTGGAGCAGGAGAAGGACGTACGTCCAATATTGCACGGATATTATATATAATAATTTAATAAACATTATTACAATCTCATGAAAATCATTCATAGAGGTAATTTAGTATTAATTTATAATGTGTTTTAATAATAATAATAATAATAATAATAATAATAATAATAATAATAATAATAATAATAATAATTTCAAGGAACAAATATTATTAAACTAATGATAAATTATATTTTGTTTTTGATTAAATTTACTTGTGTTATGAATCATTTTAAAAATATTGTTCTTTTTATAACTTTTTTTTATTTTTTCAAGAAAGCAATAACTAAAAAAATAATAATGATTTCAAATTTTATTCAATTAATTTACTTTGACTATTTAAAAAAATAATTATATCTTTGACTATTTAACTAAAAAATAATTATTCATAATTGATCACAATTGTTCAAAATCAACCTAAAAAAACAAGATGAAGAAGAGGTTCCTCCTTACCTACTTCAAACTTGTTTCCCTCCAAATCTCTTCTTCCTTTTCTTGTATAATGCTTGAGAACTTCGAAAAAGAAAAAGATTTAAAACGGATTGTATCTTACTCGAACACGACCCATATTCCATTTAAGGGATAAAAAGCCCTAAAGTTTATTTTATTAGGAGATCGAATTTGACTAGGACTTAAATTTTATCAGAAGTCTTGGGTCATCCTACATAGACTCCTAGGTTGTGAGAACTAAGCCACCCAACTTTATTATTTTCTCACTAGCCATTAGAGACCTCACTCCCTCTCCCTTATGCCTCTATGTAAGAGAAGCAATAGAGGAGGATAACATGGAGGAAGAATCAATGTTGTCAGAATCGAACCGGACATCGACCCGGAGGAGCCTCCGGGTTAGGTTTAACCGGTTGAACCGATTAAACCAGATGGTCGAACCAGATACTATTAAAAAATATTAATTAAAATATAATTTATTATTTAGATAAAAGAGTCATAAATAAATGATTAAATATGAACAAAAATTAAATTTATTTTCAAAAGTTATGATCAATTAACATTTTATTTGATACAAAAATTATTAATAAATATATATCTTAAATAATTATTTAATAAAACACAAATATCAAATAAAGAATTCTTTTATAATTAAAAAGAAAACGAAAAAGAAATAAAAATTGATTTAAAAGGCTTTTAACTATAGTTTTATTCATGGTCCATTAATCTCCAAAGCCCACTCTCTCTTTTCAACTCAATTTTTTTCCTTTTTTTTTTGCTTGAACCGGTCGGTTCATTGAAAATGGCCGGTTCAAGCGGTTCGACCACTATTTTTCCGGTTTTTGCATCGAACCAGGACCGGATTAGGCCCCGGTCGACGGTCGAACCGGTCGAACCGGCCGGTCCGGTCCGGTTCCGACAACACTGGGAAGAATGTCAAAAGCCTAAAGCTACGAAAGAAAACAAGAAGAGAATTTTAGGATTGTCAAAAAGGTATGTAATCGAACCCTTAGGTTGATAGTAGATTTATATTTATCTCTACCTATTTTGAAGTTTTATATGAATTGATGAAGAGATTTTTATTGATTTAGAGGGTTGAAAAATAAATCTAATTACGTAGATGTGTTCTAAATAATAACCCAAGTTCTCTATAGAAGTTTGATGATTTTGAGAACCCCTAACGACCTTGAAATAATGATGGTGAAGAAAATCATCATGGAACAAACAAATTGACACGGACCACGTCTTTGGGATGCATGCCACATCGATCTGCCTGCACACCGACGCAGGTGCAAGTTGTGTCAAGTGGGACACGAATCATGTCCCAGTGTCTGGTCCAAAGTCAACCCTAACACGAGTCATGTCATTTTTGTGCATGATCAGTGTCTTCATTCACCCGATGATGACCTGGCATGGCTCATGTCGCACTTGGACACGGGTCGTGTCAAGCAAAAGTTTCCAGAATGAATTCGACATGAGATCATGCTTATCGAAGACCAAATCAACGTATGGTTTTAGTCAAACATCACCTAATCTGAACTATGTTCGTGAATAGAGAAACCCTAAAAAGAGTAAAGGATAAATGGATGAAACATGTGATGTTGGAAACAAAGTGGACCATGTTGATCAACCGGAGGAGAAGATCTGCACCAGTTAAACGGACCATGTCAAATATTGAAATAGACCAGGTTGGATGAAAATGGACGAGACGATTATAATGTTCGATGCACACCGAAAAATGGGCAGTGTTGCACCACGATGCTAACCATTTTTCCAAAGGATAATTGCGTATAATAATAAGTTGATGTGATTATATGGGATGTTATTCTATTATCACGAACATCTTGATCTTGATTGCAATTGATCACAAGAAATTAATTTTTTAGCTCATTTGGAGCTCTCGATATCTAGGGTTACTAGCATCTGACTAATCTAAAGTCGAGGCAAAGAACATAACGTTATTCCTCTAATCAAATTGACGACTCCGGGATTATTAACTTTCGGTCCCTCAATCTGGGACACACCCTTGCTAATCAGGTATGCCAATCAAACTTGGTTATTGATCAGAAAAATTAGGTATGATTGAGGCTGAATGATGAGACAGATTGATGCGACCATCCGTCTAAAGTGGTAATTACATTGTCATGGAAGTCGTTCATATGAGATTGATGCGACCATCCGTCTAAACTTGGCTATATATATATATATAGGTTAATGGACCTGCTGAGCGGTGGAATTCTATAGGGCAGCTGAGCGGATATCCATCATTGATAAAGAAATTGACGGCTGAGGTTATAAGTTAGGAAAAAACTGATCTGAACCGTCAATATATTTTGGACGATCTAGATCTGATGGCAAGGATATGGAGTTTTAGGGCACACAACAGTCGTCTCTTCTCCCTCTCCCTGATCTCTCTCTCTCTCTCTCTCTCTCTCTCTCTCTCTCTCTCTCTCTCTCGTCACCAACAACTGTCTCTTCTCCCTCTCCCTGATTGATCTCTCTCTCTCTCTCGTCCTGCTGCCCCCTCTTCGTTGTCCCGTTGTCCCGCCTCATCGTCCTCTGGCCGCCCCCGTTGAAGAAAACGTTCCTGCCGCGCCCACCTCGTCGTCCTACCCCCGCTGCCACCGCCATCCTGCTGCCCCTCGATCGTCCTACTCCGGTCGTCCCACCGTCCTACCGCCAACCTTAGAAGGAAACGGTCCTCCCGCCCCCGCCTGCCGCTCTCCTTCGAAGGAATTGCGCTCCTGCCTCTCGCTCTCCTTAGAAAGAAATAGTCTTGTGCCCCCGCCTCATCGTCCTCCGGCTGCCGTCTTTGTCCTCCTTCCGCGCCCAACTCGTCATCCTACCCCGCAGATTTATCTTAGGAAATTGACAACATTTATTTTACTTCTATTACTAATAGTTATGATGTTATCTTAGGATTGTTGATGATTATTTAACTACTTTGTTGTATGTTGAAGACTACATACTTTTGTAATGTTTGTTTATTTATAAATTTCATGTGAAACTTGCATATATATATATATATATATATAGAGAGAGAGAGAGAGAGAGTTTTGCCACCTCATATGCATGCATTCGGTTGTTGTTATTGGTATTTGAAGTACGACGAAGACAGATGAAAACTTATTGTTTCATTTTCTAACACGAGTAAGATTAGGAGAAGGAAAATATTAAATATAAATATTAATAATCAATGCTTGCCTAAAGTGGTAATTAAATTGTCATGGAAGTCGTTCGTAAAGGTAAATTTTTAATCATAATAATAATTTTTAAAAGTCTTTAATATTCAATATAATTAATTTATCTGTTAATATTAATAATATTAAGTCATAAATTTATGGCAATTCTAAAGATTTTTTTTTCTGAATTAATTTATTCTCGTATCTTATGCACATAAATCCTAATAGATTCAAAAGAATTAAGTATTTCGTCTTCCTTCACTTTATCAATTTTTTTTTCTATTTGATTTTTTTAATAATAAGTAATATCCTAATTTACTCATAACTAGTCCCAATTTTTCACAATTCTTATTGATTTTCATTGGTTCTAAAAAATAACTTCATATTCATATTCATATTCATATTCATATTCATAGTATAATAATTATATTATTAATTTTCTCAATATATATTCAAGACTCGTAAAGGTCTTGAGACCTTTGGACTCCAATTTGTCATTTCTTTAACTCCAACGCACTTCTAGTTTTGCTTCATCCGAAAAATTAAGAATGTTCAGTAAAAAAAACGAAAAATTTAAACTATCTGTCGGCTCCGATAAAAATACTTTTTAACAACTGGAAAAAGTACATGTTTCTAGAATTTTAAAGATTACCGGAGAAGTCATACTTCAAAAAAAAATCATATTTTAAATGTATTTTGACATATATAAAATCATCCAATTAAGTTAGAAATTATGTAAATACATGTATAATCAAATATTATATGAAATAAATGGTGATACTAAATTATAAAATTATGAGAAAAATATTTACGTAAAACATGTCAAAGTTTAACACCGACAAGTTTCGTTCATCATGGCCTAATTTCTTCTTCTTCTTCTTCGTTGCGGAGCCATATAATTTTCTGCAACTTCAAGGCAACGATAGATGATGTGTTAAGAATATAAATATAAAGATGTTGCTATTTCTATCGGCTTAAACTTTTAGGGGTCGTTTGACGCATTTCCAGTTTTTATTAACCGGTAATTTAGATCACCACTAAAATAGATTATCACTTTATAAATTACCGGTAATATTATATCATAGTGTTTGGTAAGTGGCAATAACACAAATTATAATTTAAATTATGAAATAAAAATTACTAAAATACCCTTCAAAATTGTTGAATTAAAATAAATATAAATAAAAGAAAAAAAATAAAAAAAGTGAATTATCTCAAAATATGAGTTTATATTATCAATCGTAAAATAATTAAAAATTTAGAAGATAATGTTGAATATTATTATTTCGTAATAAAATGTAAATATTTTTAAAGTTTGGTTGAAGGGATAATTTTGTCAAAATGCATGTCATCTTGTTAGTAATATGGAAAGACATCTCACATGGGTGCTATCTTCATTACCAGTCAGGTGGTAATTTAGATTATCAGAGAAGTAAAAATTACCGGTAATATGTTGCAGCCAAACGTGGTAATATAGTGGGCCCTAGGAATTTTAAATTAAATAACCGGTAATCTATCTGAATTACCTCATATCAAAAGCCCCCTTAGAATTGTTGGTAGCACATCTAATTTAACAAACGACAATGAAATACTTTGATCTTATTAGGAATTTACATATTATTCTCCGAATGGTACATATGTTATTTATATATGTCGTGTGGCATACAAATTCCTATAAAGTAATAAATCGACACCCTCTTTCGTTCTTGGTCCATCATTGCATTTAAACCCTGACTATCAAACTTAGTTCATTCTCTTCTTCTTCCTCGGGAAGCCATACAATTTTCTGCAAGCAACTACATCAGACGCCGGCCATGGATGGCCGGAGATGACTGGTAGGAGAGGAGGAGGAGGAGGAGTTGGCCGGAGAACAACTGAGAGAGTCGCCAAGATCAGGCCCAAGACAAAATAGTAAAACCAGCGAGCTCCCTGTCTGCACACCTTCCACAAGCTGGAACAAATACTAGTACGTGATGCTGATCCACCGAGTGGAACGTCAAAAAAGGGACCATCGTCGTCGTAGACGACACCGACATCGCCGCAGCTCGGAGGAACGACGATGAGGGATCGCTTCTTGGCGACCTTCATGGCGGGGTGTTGTTGATTATAAGGATATGAAGAAGAAGCTGACAGCGTTTCCATGCTGAGAATGACAGACATCTTGATCGATATATCCTACTTAATTAATTCACCTTCTTGTTCTTGAGAGAATTAATGAACGAGTATTATGATCGATGCGTTGAAATTAATATATAGCCAGTAATTATTATTCGATATGGACGGCTCCTACTCAGGTTAGAAATAGAAACAATAATTTCATATCTCGTCCTACTTGAAATATGAATAGCATGTCCGTGCAACAACTAGGAATTGGATTCACAAAACTCTCTCTATATATATCAACTCTCGCATGGATCATGGATCATATCCTATATATCTCTCGCTCATCCATCATCATATCTATCTCTCGCTACCTCTTCATCTCATTCATCCCTCAAGATATCCGTGATTCTGAACATGGAGGCATTGCCTTCTTCTTCTTCATATTACCAAAAGCAGCAACACCCCGCGGCCTGCAAGAAGCTGACGGATCTTAATGTCATGGCGAAGCAGCAACGACAGCTGACGCAGAAGGAGCACTCTGTCATCTTCGTCCCTCCGAGCTCCTGCAACCAGCACGTCGACGGTCCATTAACTCCAGCAAACGGACGTCCCTGCAGGTGGAAGGAGGCAGCACTCTTCTCTTACAGTTTCCTGCTAATTCTTGCCATGATTTGCCTTCCGTTGGTGGTGTTCGTCGGCCTCCTCCGGCCACTCATCCCCAATCCGCTGGTTGCTCTCCTTCTCGCGGTTGTCTGCTTTGCGCTGGTCGTGATTTGGAATAGCAAGAAGATTATGGACGCCGTCTTCCCAAAGAAGAAGAAGAAGGACTTCTAAAAGAAAACTCATCTCTCATGCACTAACGATGGATAGAAATTTTTTTCCCTTCTAATTTTTTTATATAAATTTATATATATATATATATATATATATTGTTAAAATAGTTTTTTGCTCTTTTTTATTCGTTATGCATGTTTGAGTTTTAAGGAGAAGCATAAATGTCCCAAACAAAAAGATAGTTGATATAACAATTTGTTGTCATTCATTTTCTTTAATTTTGTGGAGACAAAAAGGAAAACGTTCATACAAGAAACAGAGTACTGCAAAATATCAACAACCTTAACAATTATTATTAATTAAGGTGTATTGTGTGATCATAGACAAATAGCATAAAAAATGTGAGATTTATAAAAAATATTTCATTTAATTTTGTATGTCTTTATGTGTATGTGATCGCAGTGAATGTACCTAATTACGATGCACGTTAATATTTTTATTATTAATTAATATCATTTAATAATAAATAAAAGATAAAAGTGAAATCCGATTCAATTCATATGTGATTCAAATTGATCTCATATTAGATCTTTTGTATTAAACTTTAAAAATCATACACATGATATTTTAAGAATAATTTCTTATTTAAATACATATTATAATTGCCTAGAAAAGAAAGAACTTGAACATGCAATTTTGTATGTATCTAACAAATCGTGAAAACCTTCACACCCCATGGGAGATGAAGAAAAGAATAGCGGGAGAAAAATAAATGGTTCAAGTACAATGATGGACGAAGAGTGAAATTAAGGAGTCATAATTTATTTATCTTTTTTATTTATGATGGAAGTTGGCAGTACGTATGAACTTTGTTATGTTTTATATGAACCTTTCATTATATTTGAAAGAAACAAATTATTTCAGTGTCCTCTTTTCTTTCTTGTTTTAAAATTTTAACATTTTACAAAAATAGATTATTTGAAGGAGTACTTGTCATCTTCTTTACTCCACGCCCTGCGCTTATTATCAAACTAGGAAACACATTCGCGCTTCGCGCTATTTAGATAATTTAATCATATATATATATTAATTAAGTTAGTTTATTATATATTTTAGAGTTTTATGATATTTATATTTTGATATTTTTGCATAGCATATGGATACTTGCGAAGATAATACTATACAATCAAGTATTATTATATATCCAATTGAACTTGCCTAGGAAAAATATTTATATTTTGTATATTTTAATTAATTATAAAGATACATTATAATATTAAAATATTATATCATTTTGAAAATTTATAATAGTGGCATGCATTATAATTTTGTAAACTCAAAATTTTGAGCACCATTTTTAATTGGTTGCATTTCAAGTGAGCAAATAAGAATGTCATGTTTGAATTACATGATAAACAAATAATAAATTTTATAATGTACAAATATACTAATTTTGTGAGAACATCACAAAACAGACGGTTAAAAGTAACTCTAATTTTTGAACAATTATAACTGAATTTAAATAATGTGCCTTTAGTTAATAAAAATTGAGATAAACATGAAGTAGAGCATTAGTCCTCGAGATAAAGGAATTGTGGAATCACCTGAAAAAAAAATATCATAATTGTAATGAGTATATGAACATAGGGTTCAAGGACATACTACCTACATCATCAACCCTTGGATGTTAAATCTAGGGTGGATATTAAATTTTCTCTCTCCTACTCTTTTTCTTTCTCCTAAATCAAGTCACCTTAGATTAGAGATCCTACGGTTAAAACCGTAGGTAGCACGGTGCTCCCTACTTAAATAAGGAGCACCTTCCTTTTTTCCATATGAATAGGGTTCAAGGAAGGTGCTCCCTAGTTAAGTAGGGAGCACCATACTACCTACATCATCAACCCTTGGATGTTAAATCTAGGGTGGATATTAAATTTTCTCTCTCCTACTTTTTTTCTCTCTCCTAAATTAAGTCACTTTAGATTAGAGATCCTACAGTTAAAACCGTCGGTAGCACGGTGCTCCCTACTTAAATAGGGAGCACCTTCCTTTTTTTCATATGAATAGGGTTCAAGGAAGGTGCTCCTTAGTTAAGTAGGGAGCATCATACTACCTACATCATCAATCATTGGATGTTAAATCTATGGTGAATATTAAATTTTCTCTCTCCTACTTTTTTTCTCTCTCCTAAATCAAGTCACCTTAGATTAGAGATCCTACAGTTAAAACCGTAGGTAGCACGGTGCTCCCTACTTAAAACCAATCAGTATATGAGTTTACTCAAACTTATAATAAAGATAAAAAAATGAATGAGAATTAATCAAATTTTATTGCATTTGAGCTGGTAGTTTTGTCATTTTCAATTTGAAAACTTTCTAGTATATTACAATAGAAAATATCCTAGATTATTAGAGTAAACCTTTTGCTAAAACACAAATCATATAGTAAGAGTAATATTTTTTTTAAAATCCTAAGTAATTAACATTTTATTATAAATTAGATGCAATTTTTATGTGATAAGTCTAAGAGATGATATAAAGGAATAATAATTGAGAATTGTCATATACTGAATGGATTTTTTAAATTTAGATAAATATAAAAAGTTTAATAAACTCTTTGAAATTTATTTCAAAAAAGAATAATGTAAAGCACAATTCATAATTTTTTTGGACTATCAATAAAACATATAATCCTATATGTTAAAATATATTATGGTGTATATAAAAAAGGAACCATGTTGAATTGTCTGTAAACTAAGAAATGCGGAAAAAAAGTTATAACTTACCAAACAAATACAAAAAAAAATTTGAGTACGAATTGTTTGTCACCTTAAATTGACAATCTGCTTGGACATGAAATAACAAAAACCGAAATTAATTAAGCTCCAAGAAATATATGTAAATATAAAATAAAGTTGAGTATATATTTACCTTGCTATGTAAGGGCCAACTTAAACACATTATGAAAAATTTCTTTGTAAACAATATTTTTCACTAAGTTGTGAAGGAGAAACATATGATTAAATCTAAATGAATAAGATAAGTTGTTGTAACTTACAACAAACCTCCATCTCTACAAATCAGATTGTGATACATGACTTAAAATCGTTTGATTGATGCTACTTAATATATATGCCGTTAATTGACTAATGTATATGATTTTCTGTTCAAAAATAATGGTGGATGCATAGTCGATGTTGTTTCATTATAGGGTTTTTAGTGAACACGTAATTTTTTGACATAGTAAACATAATTTTTATCGAGATTAGATATATATTTTATTCAGGTTCGTAAAAATCTAAGCCATATTTATAAAAATGGATATGCATAATATAAAAATAAAAAAAAATTCTACATGAAATCAAAACCTAAATAAATTCATTCTCCATAGTTTTAGTCATGCATTTATATATTTTATCATTTAAATTTTTTGTTTTGGCAAAGATTTTTTTTAGTACTTTTAATAATCGCAAAAAAAATTGGGAACTTATAAACCATAAATGAATGTAGTTGTTATACATAGATAAATGCATATGTAGTTGTTGTACATAGATAAATGATGAAGATATTTCTCTGTAGGTTCGTAAAAATGCATATGTAGTTGTTGTACGTAGATAATTGTAGTTGTTCTACATAGATAAATGCATATGTAATTGTTGTACATAGATAAATGATGAAGATATTTCTCTGGAAATTATTTTCCACCAGATATGCACACCCATTAGATCACATGGGTGCATGCTTGACCACCCTACCCATTTTCTTTTTAAAAAAACAATGATATATAGAAAACACTATAATAGTGGCATTATATTAAAACGTTAAATACATGCCCATAAATATATTACATGAAATATTTAAATGTTATCACTCTCACTAACAACATTTTCATAAGAAAATAACATATTCATTTTCCTCTTTCTCTTTTTCACAAGTTGACTAATGGAGTTTCCTTTCAGCTCATCTTCCACTAACCAAGGTCCTCGAGATCACCAAGCTAGTACATAAGATAAAATTTAGACATTTTTTTAGATAGAAAATAAACAATGAACATTAAATTGACAATGATTTTACCCCTGTTGTTGTGTATTGGTCATTTTCATGCACAATCAGACATTGATCTTCTTTCACAAATTTTCCCTACAACAATGAAAATCCATTTAATATACATTAAAAAAATGAAAAGTAATTAGTTTATGTTGCTTACTAATTACTAAAAAATGTAACTAATACCAAAATATGATGAATATCAAATTACCTTTTAATTTTTTTCCACCACATGTTGCATTCCAATTTTTCATTGGACTCAAATACTTTAATGATTGTGAAATTTTTGAGTCCTTCTTTCAGGTTGTAATAATTAAAAATTAGCTTGAAAACAAACTCTTTTTCGCAATGAGACTCAATTTGTATAGGAATGGAAGTGTTGTTTGGTGTCGTTCGATTAAATAATTTATGAGCAAATGAATCTAAGAGTTTTTCTGCTTCAGCATTGAACATTACAAAGGTTGTCTCTCCAGTTTCATCCTTCATTTTAAGATGTAACTTGTAACTATTAATGTCAAACATTTAAAAAGACTAAGTTAGTTTAAAATAATTTAACATAAAAATATTAGGACAATTATAATTATGATGTCTCAAAATTTTTACCGTACAAGAGGAAATTTGCATTCTTTGTTGCAAGAATTACAAATATGGCAGCCATCGATAGGGATAACTTTTTTATTACACAAGTGACATAAAACATAATACCATCCAAAATAATCATCAATGCCAATTATCTTGACCTTGTCTGTAATTATGTATTCTTGCAATAGTTATTTATTTTTTAATATATATCAAAAAATTTAGTGCTAATAAGTTACAATGCACTTATTGTAACATCATTAGGCCAAGCTGTAATATCTCAGATTTTTAAAATAAAAATAAAATAAAATAAAGAGGAGATAGATAGGATAAGGAAAGATATAGTTGGTTAAGATTAGGAAAAGAGTTTGAAACGAAATCAAATTGTTATATTTCTTATCAATTAAATATTTCTAATCCTATGTTGACTATTTTAAAAGAATTCTAATCATATGAAAGATTATCTTATGGAATTATAATCAAATACAAAATTATTCTTGAGAGTCCTAATTGTATTCAAACTCCATCTAGGGATAAATTTCTCTTCCCTATAAATAGGACCCAACCCCTCTTCTCTCATCCCATAATTTTCTCTCCCTCTCCTCTCTCTCTCTCTCCCTCTTCCTTCTCTCTCCTCACAGGGTTAGATCAACATGGAGTAGGAGATCAATGACAAGGAAGAAGATAGGTTGGCTATAGAGGACGGTATGTAATTGTGATTATAATTAAGATTTTCTGTATGTAATTATGATCATAATTAGGACTTTAGGTATGGATTGGATATGATAATCATAGATTGTAGATTCTGGTTTTTAAATCTCTATGATGTTTATGCCCTAGAAAGATTTCCCCTACATGCGACGGATTGATTAGAAATAGATTAATAGATGATGTATATGATGTAGATTTCAAGGTTAAAAATCGTAGAAAACATAGTATAATCGATCTCCATAAAATAATATACATATAGTAAAAGTTTCGGATCTGTTCGGAGAAGGAAAAAGAGGCAACATCGCGCCCAGAATTCCCGTCACGGCCGTGACAGACCTATCACGGGCCGTGACGATACAGAGATGGCGGCACAGGACGGCGCGCGAAACACCCAGACGACCCATCACGGTCGTGATGACTACATCACGGGCCGTGATGGAGACCATCACGGTCGTGACGATCTCGTCACGGGCCGTTATGAGGAACAACGGAGTACCCAGGCACGGCCGTGATAACCTTCACGGGTCGTGACTTCAAGGGTCAAGGCATCGCGAGTCGTGACCACGCCCTGTTGTGTCACGACCGTGATGTGTATGTCACGGACCGTGACAGTATAGAACGGTCGATTACGGGCACGAGGCGCAAGGCAGCGGTCGCAGGCACACTGTTACGTTACGGCCGTGACAAGTTCGTCACGGGCCGTGACGATGTGGAAAAACGACGATCCAGTCACGGCCGTGACCGTCTTCACGGGACGTGACAGGACTGTCACGGGCCGTGACAGACCTATCACGGGCCGTGACCACTTACCAGATTTCTAATATAAGGTCCAAGATTTTATGATGATGTGATTGTATTGATTGATTGAATATGAATTGATGAACGGTGTAGGTTTAGGTGTCTTTAAACGATAACATAACTCAAGATAAAGATTTAAAAGATGAAATGATTGTGATTGAATTGATGCATGAAGAGGAAGGCCCCGGCGGACTTGGAGAACAGGCTTTAATCCTATAAGGGTTATTGGTGTTTTCCCAATTGTTATTGAGAACAGGCTTTAATCCTATAAGGGTTATCGGTGTTCTGAGTTATTGAACAAGGGCAGACTTTAATTCTATAAGGGTTATTGGTGTCCTTGGTTATTGATAGAGAGAGTAGGCTTTAATCACTTGAGGGTTATTGGTGCTCTCTCTGAGTTTAATTGTTATTGATGGGTCTCGGGTTGACTCATGGCCTAGCTAGCCATATTGGCCCCGGATCGCTGGAATCTTCATGTACTAATAATTGAAAATTGATTGATTGAAAGTAATTGATAGGAAATGATCTATTGAAAATAATTGATGGAAATGAAGGACAAAAGAATAGTCCTATTGATATATTGAAAATTGCTATTGGGTATTGGTATTGAAAGGTAAAGCTAAAGGCCAAAGGTAAAGAACGACCCTATTGAGATATTGTTAATTGTTAAAGCTTATTGTCAACTAATGTTTCCTTTACATATTGATTATCTTATTTATGATCATTTACATACTGAGTGTCAAAACTCACGGGAGGTTCATCTCCCCTACAAATTTAATTTTGTAGGCAAATATGTTCAAATAGATGGTGATGGCACAGCGACAGCGTGATGATGTTCATGATGAGGTGACTTGCACATGGCATAGGTCCTAGTATTGGCTTCCGCATTGACGTGTTCACAGTGTTGACCAGTGGATTGGTCAAAGTATAGTCAAAGATGTAAGACAGTAGCGTCCTTAAAGTCATGATTCTGCCAGGTGGCAAGGTCTGATTTTGAGGGCGTTACACAAGCAGCTTCTAATAATTCATTGGTTGTCATTCTATTCATTAGAATTTTGGAAAATCTCTCAACCAAAGATATTATATATTCAGTCTTCAAGTTGACATAAATTTTGAAAGCAATTGTAGAAGAAAATGTCACGGTCACCTGATTAAGAAAAAAAATAAAATTATTTAGTATAAAAAAACCTAAAAAAATATAAAAGATAAAATTATTTATCACGAAATGTTTTCACTAATACAAAAGTGACCACCATGATAAAAGGACCACTTTGTTGTTTATATAAGCTTGGATCAAAAGTGTCAACCAATTCTCCCCATAAAATGATATTTGCAAGAACAGAGCTATGGAACAAAGATAAATTATGCATAAAGTTTATTGTCATTATATTAAATATTAAAATAAAAATTTACTAAATTTTGATGTTTCTTTTTCTTCGTCATGTTCCAAAAATTTTAATTTCTCCAAAACCGGATAGACATCCAACAATATCTACAAAAATATAATATGTTAACGATTAGATTTAAATCCAAAATATACAAAAGTAGGACATGTTACATGAGTATATAAAATAATAGCAAACTACATAAAGTTAACAAACCCGATAAAATTTTATTATTGTTAACGCGTACATCAGCTAATTCCTTTGTTATGAAATTAAAACCATTCATAGAAATTTGTGAACTCTCCTCCAACTTTTTAAGTGTAGTTCTTCGTAAAAATATGATTCAATCAGTATCAACTGGTTGATATTCAGCCAAGTTAGGGACGACTTTAAATGTATTAATAGAGAAAATGCATCCTTCAATTAATATGTGCCTAAATCATCCTACTTGATTTTTACGGATCGAAGCATGCATCAAATTTTTCTGTAAAAAAAAAATAATGTTTGTATATAAGGGATGGCAGATAATATTTTTCCCTCCCCTCCCCTGCTATTTCTATTTTCTTTTTCTTTTCGTTTCCTGCTCCCATTACATGGTAATGTAATCGGATGCACAGCTTGTACACTCACCATTCACCAAAACAACAAAAATAACAAACAATTCAACAAAAAATGATACAAAAAACAGAGGGTATCAAAGTAATAGCTTGCCCTGCATGCTCATAGAAAATGTGAGCTTTAGTTATGCAATTTCGTAACAAAGGAAAGATATCATGTGTAAATGTACAGCCTTTGGAACTAGTCTCAGTTTGGTCATAGAAAATATAAGCTCACATTTGTTATGGAATTGCAATCCCCGGCCTGGAATTTCATGACAAAGGAACGATAGCTTGCGTTAATGTACAGCCACCAGAACTAGTCTCGGTTTACACTTTTGCAGGCAGCAAACTTTTGAAGCTTAAGATGGATGATCATCACAGTTTACACTATCAGGCAGACTGACCCTCATCTGGAACAGGCGGAAGTTGTTTGCACATCAAGTGTTTACGCCGTTGAAGGGTAAGCCAGATGAGGATGCTGTCCTTCTTGACAACTTTATATTTAGCTTTCTTGTACATGCTGAATGGGACTTTGTCAATCACTCTGCAATGGAGATATACTGTTCTTCTAACCTTCATCCGGGATATCAATTCTTCACATGCCATCAGGAGATGCCAACCAATTTTCTTCCTGGAAAATATGACAAGAGAAAGAATGTCAGATCACATTCTTGAAAACAACTACATGGTCTCACTTCAGGAAACAAACTTCCAAAGGAAAAAATTTTCTTTTTCTAACATCCAAAAATACATGGTGCTTTGACAGAAATCAACATTGTTTCAGTCTTTCCAAGATGTTCACTTGTACAAGGAGCTGGAAACACCTAAAATATGTTAGTCACGTTTCTTCGTTCCTTATGCTTCGTGTGTGCCCAAAGTTTCTGTTTTCCATGTCTTATATTATTAGCATCCTCTATGCAGTTTTCTTTTGGTTGCTGATTCAGATGAGACCTAGTATCTGTCTTATCCAATCTGACAATGGCATCTCAAGCCTAAGAAAGTACAACGCTAAGTGGATGAAAGCACCAGAATTTGTTTGGTGTAAGAGAAACCTCAAGAGTTTATAGCACATTTTTGAAGCTCAAATATATCTTCACAACATTCAAGGAATTAAAACCTGTTATGCAACATTTGATTTGAGGCTCAAGATATGCTAGGCTTACATTGAATGCATGATTTAGACGGATGAAATACATCCATTGTCAAGGAAATTTGATTATCTATTGTGTACTGAATTATCCAAAAGAGGCAATGATAATCTCACAATATCAACTAAGGCGACATCGATCCACGTATGAACCAATTTTCTGTCATTCAACTTGAAAATTATGAACAGTAAGAACTTATCCATTTATGCGATCAGCATATCTTCTCTGTGTCTCTGCAATTAAACTGCGCACTTATAATCTTTCTTATTTCATAGAACGATATGCAAAACGAGGAGCAGCCTCAATGCGGTCAAGATTAAAGCCAGATAGAAAGATAACAGGAAGAGGTCATGAATTGGATGGTGCAATGTGTGGCTAGAGACATAACTAATTCTTGGCTTAGAACTACAAGATTTGTGTTCCCAAGTCTTTAGAATTAGCATCCTGTCTTACAGTCAATCCATGACCAAGAACAAAAATTCATTACCTCTACACCCTCCAATCAATTGCAAACTGAAAAGTTAAAAAATTTATACCATCCATGGAAAGCAAATCACCAGTGTATAATAAAAGATCATGTCTTTTTCTCCTAATTCGGATATCGGGACATTATTATTTCTCAAATTAATCCTTTCAGGCTAAAATTTCTAAGAGAGAACGAACAATTAGCAATTTACTAGCAAGATAATAACTTGAAGAATGGATGGAGTAGTAAATTCTAATCCAGAGAAGTTTAAAACTTTAATACCTTCTCAGCGTCTTTGCCACAGTCATGTTGCAGATGTACGGGAACTCCCTCGGCGGGATCGGCGTGGGCGGCGCGGCGTTCGCCCCGACGGCGTCGAAGGATATCTCGGCGGTGCAAGCAAGCTGCGCCGCCACGGGACGTATTGCGGCGGCATCCACATGGACTCGCCGAACGACTCCGCGAGCAGCTGAACCATGTCGTCCAGCTCGTGGGGCTCCATGGGGCGGATCTCCAGGGACCCGTGCTCGAAGTCGAAGCAGCGGTGGAAGTCCCTCGTGATCTGGAGCATCCTGAGGCCGTCGGGGTCGAGGAAGGCGCCGGTTCCCGGGGACGGCGGCGGCGGAGGAGGAGGAGGGGAGGGCGCGGGCTGCGGCGCAGGGATGTCGACGGAGGAGGGGTCGTAGTAGTAGGAGCGGGGGAGGGAAGGGAGGTGGTGGAGGTACTTGAGGGAGGAGAGGGAGATGGCGGGGGAGGGTGAAGGGGTGGTGGTGGTGGCCGGCGCTGGGAAGGCCATGGAAGAAGGAGGAGGGTGAGAGAGGAAGGAGTGGTGGGAAAGGAAGGTTTTGAGGGTGGAATCAAGGGACATGGAGAGAGAAGAAGGTGAAGCTGCCATGCCTTCTTCTTCCTCTTCTTCTTCTTCTTCAATTGGCTTCAGAAGCAGGAGAGAGAGAGGAGAGAGAGAGAAGAAGAAGAAGAGGAGAGAGAGAGAGAGAGAGAGATGGATGCCCAGAGGAGGAGGATAATGCAGTGGAGGCAAAACAGTGACCGTAGAGAGAGAAAAGAGGAGAGAGAAAGAGAGGGGAGAGAGAAAGAGATTGTTATATGAACAAATTTTAAGTTATATGATTTTTTTTTTGTAAAAAATGGTCCTAAACTTAATTTTATAGTTTGGAAGTTGAAATTTCAGTTATTTATTATTTTTTAAAATTTAAATTTTATTTTTGATTTGGAAACAAATATTATTAACTTTTATGAGTAAAAAAAGCTTTATGCTTATTAGATATATTTTTAATAAGGTGTTTTGCAAATATTTTGAGATATTTCCTTCTGTATTAACCTTAAAATAATTCGATATTTTTATCATCTTTGTTTTAGGCATCCTTAGTCTTTTTATGCACTCATTTTTATATTTTATTTTTTAACGAAGCTATGTTGGTTTCTATAAAAGTAATTTTTGGGAATTCACTTTCTTCACTCTTTTGAGTTTGATAACGAGATATTTTTTTATAAATTAAAAATGAATTAGTTTTGAAAATGTGTTTGAATGAAACATTCTTCTTTTGAAAAAAAAAGTGTAAAATAAATTTTCTACTTTACCTTTATCTCGTCCCAGAGACAAAATTGTAATTTTATTTTTATTTACTTAGAATCCATCAACGGGAACAAATTATTTCTCCAAATTTCTTTTTTGTCTGAGACTAGTTTAATAATGATAATAATAATCATCATCATTTAAAAATCTATAAATGAAAGACAAAATAATAATGGAAAAGTAGAAAATTGCAGTCCGGAAAAGGATATTAAAAAGAGGTTTATTTTTTAATGAGTCTAATGGTATTCCGGGTATCAAGTGTAATTATTGATTTTTTTCAAAAAAAAAATAAAAAGTAAAATATTCTAAAGCCTAAGTTTCATATCGAAAAATGCTTAGAAAAGACTTTAGAGTCAACAATTGTGAATAGAAGTTTCTCAAATTTATTCTCTTTTTTTGTGTTTTGTTCGTGTTTGATGGTGGAAGTGGAAGGAAGGGATTCTTTATTGCAAAGCAAAATTATATTCTTCTCTTCTACTTTATGCCAATTTTGAAATTTCATATTCTGATTCCCACCGAAAATAAAACAAATTTTATATTCTGGCACTATAACACTTATTGAAAAAATGTTGGCATTGTGAATTAAGCGGAGAACAAAATAGACAGCAGTGCTTAAAAAGAACCAAGTTCCAAACAGAATTTGAAACTAGTGCAATATCAGCGTATCAG
This sequence comes from Pontederia paniculata, assembly GCA_001647135.1. Taxonomy (NCBI): domain Eukaryota; kingdom Viridiplantae; phylum Streptophyta; class Magnoliopsida; order Commelinales; family Pontederiaceae; genus Pontederia; species Pontederia paniculata. The sequence goes on from LTAE01000604.1 coordinate 49,102, forward strand.
GCGTTCAAATAGTCTCAAACTAGTTCACACATATTACTTCATTGAAAACGCATCTCGAAGTATTGTTGCCCAGTGAAAACTGACTTTCCGAATCGAGACTTGGCCGGCCGAATTTCTTTTACTTGTCGGCCCCTTTGGTCGGCTGATTTTATTCCAGACTTTTTGAAAAAAATATATTGTCGCGCCTTGAATTATTATACCCTATAAGGGCTCCTGAGATGCATTCATGTCCCATTTATAATCGTGTACCCGCATTCGTCCGCTCCCTTCAGCGGCTCTCCACGCGTCAACCATTTTGGCGGTTCCAGCAACTTGCAGGCGCGACTATTCGCTGACGGGCGCGACGGTCATGATCACAGCAAATCACTACAATAATCTTTCACTTGACCAATGTGATCACTGTGTTAACATTTTCACTGTTCGTGAATAGTCTAACTGGAGATCATATCTCGAAGTTCTACTACATGTAAATACTTCATATCGACTCAAATATTTCTAAGTCCTATCAAGCTCATATGCTTAATAAAGATTAGCATTCCTAATATTCGTGAATAGTTTAACTGCGAAATTTTACTATCCATGAATACTCAAACATTCCTAAGTCTCATCAAGTCCACATGCTTGATGAAAGTACTAACTACAATTCCTTTTATGAGAAAATCAACTAACATGTCGCTCGTAGTCATATATATCACCGTAATGTCCTTCTTACCCACTATATCTTGAAAATAATGATACTCAATCTCAATATGTTTTTCTTTTGAACGGTTGGCTCAATTGTGTATCAAGCTTATCGCAACTTGATTATCACAGTACATCGGCATTGACCCACTGACCAAATCGAGCCCTAGTTTCAAAAGAAAGTGTCAGAGCCAAACTCCGTGGGTGGTTGTTGTACTACAAGCAACATACTCAGCCTCCTATGTGTGTCTAGCTACACATCCTTATTTCTTGTTGCCCTAAGAAATTACTACTCCACCCAGAAAAAACGAATAACCTGATGTGGATTTGCGATCGTCTATATCACCATCAAAATTCGCATCCGAATATACTACTGCGTCGAGTGTATCAGTTTGGTATATCAATCTTAGTTGTACTGTACCCTTCAGATATCGTAGTATCCTCTTAATGGTCTCCCAATGGATCTTCTCGGCTTTAAAATCTACTAATCAGGCTTACCGCATAAGTCAAATCGTACAAAGCATTGTATACATTAGGCTTTCAACCGTTTCTACATAAGGCTCACACAATGTTTCTTGCTCTGCATTGGGACATTGACTTTTTCTAAGTCTTTTCCTAACCACCAGCGGTGTCAGTGCGGGACTACTATTCTGCATCACGAATCTCCTCAGTTTCTTGTTGATGTACTGTTCTTAACTTAAACTCAAGCTTCTTCAGTTCCTGTCATGACTAATTTGAATGCGCAGTACATAAGAGTCTCACCCATATCTATCGTTTCAAATTGCAATTTGCTCAATTTTTTCTTAATTATACTGAGCATTTTTACATCATTTTCGACAAGCAGTATGTTATCTGCATATAATGACAATATCACAAAACTGCTCCCACTATTCTTGATGTAGACACAATAATCCAATTTGTTCATCCTGAAATCAAATTGGATCATCTCTCACGGAACTTCAAATACCATTGTCTAGACGATTGTTTTAAGTCATATAACGATTTTTGGAGTTTATACACCTTATTCGCCTGACCTTTCACATGAAACTCTTCAAGTTGCCACATATATATGTCTTCTGACAGTTCTCCATTTAAGAATGTTTTCTTAACATCCATTTGGTACAATTCCAACTTTATATATGTCACTATCGCTAAAATTGCCCAAACGGATGCAAACTTAGCCATCGAAAAATAATTGTCTTAAAATCTATTTCGACTTGCTGAGTATAACCCTTGACCATCAATCTTTCTTTGTGTCTATCAATAGAACCGTCAGCACGGTACTTTCTTTTGAATACGCATTTGCACCACATTGATGGCTACCTTCCAGCAAATCACACAATATCCACACTCCACTATTTTGAATTGAGTCCATTTCATCTTCATGGTGGTCACCCATGAGTCGGATTCACTAGAAGTCATTGCTTCTTTTATACGTAATAGGATTTGTATAATCCACTATCTCAACATCAAAAGAGTAACACGACGTCTCGTACTAGTAAAGTACATAGGCATCCAAACGTGCGGGTGTTAATTATGGACGTTTGGTGTCGGTTATACTCATGGAGATAATGAGTTCTTTCACTTCTTCCAAAGGTATATCATTTTGTGAATCATCAACTCTCATTGTTGGATAGTACAATATATCTCTGGAGTTGTCTCCATCGTCATCTATAATAGTGAGGGCTCTTCATTTTCTCGGACCTGCTTCTTTTCGTTTTCAAGAAAGGTAGTATCACGACTCTTTATAAGGTCTTTCTCCTGGTCGAAGAATCTATACCCTTTGAATTGTTCATAGTATTCAATAAACCTACATGTTTTCGTCCTAAAGTCCAGTTTGTCCCTATGATGACTAGGAATCATTACGTGCGCTTTACATCCCCACTTTCAGATATGGCCCATCGAGGCCTTCCTGTCATTCCATAATTCGTATGACATTAATTCCACGGACTTGGTGGAAATCCTATTATGTATAAAACTCGCGATCATCAATGTTTCGCCCTAAAGGCGTTTTGGCATACCCGAGAGGGACAACATACATATCATTGCATTCATCAGAATTCTATTCTTTCTCTCCACCACACCATTCTGCTGTGACATATATGACATCATAGCTTGTCTATGTATGCCCTCTGAAATACAATAGTTCTCAAATTCCCGGGAGATATATTCTCCTCCTCTGTTTGTCCTTAAGCATTTATAGGTTTTCCTAATATTTTTTCTACTTGTGCCTTGTACCTCTTGAAGGTCTCAAAGGCTTCCGATTTTTTCTCTCAGAGATATACATAGCAATACCTAGAGTAGTAATCAATAAATATAATAAAGTACTCTTTAATTTTATAAGTAGGAACACCCAATGGACCACAAATATCTGAGTGTACTATCCAATAACTCTGTTAACCTTGTCCCCACAGAAAATGGGGTCCTTGTCAATTTTTCGGCCAAGCAATGCTCACAAGGCATTGTTCTTGCACCAAAGATATTTGACACTAAACTCATTTTTTTTCCATTTTCAAGTTTCCTGGATGTCCTAACCTTTCATGTCAGAGATCATAGTCGGACATATAACAAAGAGTATACTGAGAAGAGTCTTTTATTTCATCAGACTTTATTACATTTAGGCAAAACAAGTCATGACCGAGTACATACCTTCCGATTGCATAGACCTTCATATTTTTACCTATCGTGACTCGACCACTATAAAATATAACTTCAAAATCTTTTTGCAAAAGCAGAGGAACAAAAATCAAACTGCACCTTATTCTTGGCGTGAATAATACATTCTTGAGTATCATAAAATTGTCTCCGAGATCCAGCTTATACTCGACATTGAGGTAAGTATTGTTCCCCTTGTATATTCTTTGTTCCCCCTTCACTATCGTAAACTAGCCCATATCTAATTCTACGATTCCAAATGTCATAGTTTGTTCCGTTAAAACGATCCAATTTGGCTACTTCCGCAGTCGAAAACTTAGACATATAAAGAATAAACTTAACTTATAGACAGAAATAAAAATAAGGTAGTATAAAAGGTATACAAAGACAGTTATCAGGAGTTAATTTTCACCAAAAAATAATCTTATACAAAAATATTTTCAAGGGAGAAAATAAAATTTTATCTGAAAAATAATTATTATAAAAAATAAAACTATTTTCCAAAAAGGATTAATTTTGCTTGAAAATAATTTGTCGAAGATATACCCAAAAATTTATTATATCAGGAAAAATAATTTGAATAGAGAATATACTAAAAATTATTTTAAAAAAGAACTAGTTCTTGTCCGAAAATAATTTATCAGAAATAAAGTAAAGTTATTTTCTAAAGGAATTAATTTCACTTAAAAAGGATTTAAGAGAAAAATTATTAATTGTATCCAAAAAATTAGTTCTAACAAAAAAATTATACTAATAATTATTTCAAAAAGAGAATTAATAATTATCACAAATAATATAAAAATATTTTTTGAAAAGAATTAGTTTTGAAATTTACTTAAAAGAAACGTACCAAAAATATTTATAGTAAAAAAAAATAATTTGTCCAAAAATATATTTTAACAGAAAATATACTATATGAAATTTATCTGAAAATATACTAATTTTATTTTCTAAAATAATTTAATAGAATAAAAAGAATAATTTATTATCCTTTTTTCTAAGAATAATAAATAGCAAGTGCTAATTATAACTACAATTATTAGAGGATAATTACTCAACTAATTTGCTGAATAAATAAAACTTAATATAAAACCAATTAAAATAGCAATTCTGAGTAATTAGTTATAACTACAGTTATTTAAACAATAATAATTGTCAATAATCTAAAATTAAATGATTAATGTAAAAGGAATTATGCTAATGGGCCAACAGTAAAAAAATAAATGGGCCTAATAGATGAAAATTATAAGTCAACGGACATGATTAAAACAACATATATAAGTTTAATCCTATAGTTTAGATCAGACAAGAATTATAACGACTGTGATATATAAGGATCCTACAGTTCTCTACTGAATAAAATTATAACGATTCAGATCTAATCTAGCATGCATCAACGGTTTAAATTAAAAGCAAATATAACTTAAAAAATCTACGACCTAGGTCAGATCAAACGAGTAGATCCTAAGGTGTGAATTCTATCTATCTATCAACAGATCAAAAACAGAATCTAACCGTTTAGATTAAACAACAAATCAACGGACATGATCAAATAAGGAGAAAAAAATAAACAAACAGGATCAATATCGAGTGGGAGATGCACTATTCATCTTCTCTGATGAAGCGTGCATACCGTTCACCACGGGGAAAGTAGGAGAGGCTCGTCGGCGATCGAGGAGGCTCTGATTCGTGCGTGCTAGTGCAGAGAAGAGTTCTCCGGTCGGTTGCGGAGGCGTACGAGTCGTCAATTTGGTTCTAGGAGGTGTGAGCTTCTCGTGTCCTCAATGATGATGATTACTAGGGGAGGTGTCAATTGGGCGATTCCGGCATGACCAGGTGTCACGGATGATCTGGACAGCACCGGAGCTATAGAAGGGGATGAAAGGAGAAGTCAGAGAGAGCAGAAGCAGAGGGAGGCGTCGTGTGTGCTGAAAATAGATGTTTTCAAGGTCGTCGACGCTCTGATACCAATGTAGGATGGAGAAGAAGGTGTCGTTCGAAGACTGGGGGCTCTCGGGATGCATCATTCTCCCTTTTATAGCCGTGTACCCGCACTCGTCTGCCCCCTTCGGTGGCTCGTCGCGCGTTGACCTTTTTGATGGTTTTGGCACCCTAGAGACCGACTGTTCGCCGACAGATGCGATGATCGTGACCATAACAGGTCACTACAAAATACCATGTACTCAAAATTGTGGAAAAATTAAAAATAAAAAGAAATTTGTGGCGGTAGTGGAGCTTGAGCCGTTAGGCTCAAGATCGTAGCCCGACATTGATTCTCGTGGAGAGTGTGGGGGGCTTTGTCCTCCGTGGTATAGACCTTTATAAATAAGGGTTATGATTTTATGATATGCTCTCTTCTTTTTTATAGTGAAATTTTTTTTGCGCGATCTCATTTGTTCGTGGATATTTTCCTCTTATTCACATTGATCAAGAGGATTTTACCACGTTAAAAATCTGTGTGTCAATCTTTCTTTCTCATTTTAATTCATTGTTCCGATTTTTTATTGATCTCTCGCCCTATATTCCCAACAAAAATAATTGTATTAGAATGAAGAAATATCAAGATTTACAATAATTTTTACACGAACACTTCATTTATGCAGAATAATTCATCAATTAATTTTCCTTCTTTTGTTTGTTTCTGAAGTTGCAAGAATAATGTGAGTGATTCCATGGTGTAAGAGTTCTTGATCATCTGAGGGTCGGTCATTTGCTCGGCTTCTTTGGAATCATTCAAAGTCCAACGCTCGGATCAACAAATACAGCAGAATGAGGTCAAGTGCATAGATGTCACTTTGCAATGTAGGCTTCCTGTCTGCAATATGAATAGGGCCAAAAAAATGAAGTATTGTTTGAGCTCAAAAGGCATAGAAACCGCTCAACATCGAAATCAGACAACTCAAAGCCTTCAACCGCAGTCCCGCCCACAGGAAGGAAGGATCGAGGTAAGGTCACATCTGTTGGTGACAAGTCTCAACGCGCGCTCTCGCCGCATCCTCGATCAACTCCCATAAAGACAAAGGATCCTAAAGCTCCGGACAATGAGCGGAAGGATGCCGATGCATCAAGCAACAAGTTTTAAATGAGTGAATTTGTCCTAATGAAGTTGTCTCACCAAGGCGACAACTCTCCGGACAACGCGGCCGCTTACAAGGCCCATTCCGCATCGTGAAGAAGGTGGACAAAGAGACATTCGAGTTAGATAATGATAAACTATCACATTAAAAAAATGTACAAAACTCAAATCTGATTAGTTCTGCTACGTGATTTGATCAGCATTATTGTGCTCGTGCGAAGGTGATCTGATATAATTTTGTTTGAATTTGCTGTTCATGATAATGGAGGACTTGAATACACTTTAAAGGTAGTCCATGTTCAGGTTAATTTAGACATCAACTTGCATAAATATGTTGGTGGATATGGGCTCAAACTTTGAAGGCATTACAGTATATATCAGAAACACACATTACATGTTGAAGCCTTTTCCTATTGTCAGAGGTTTACTCATCTGAATATTGTGCACAAGTGTTTCTTGAATCCTTGAAAAAGCTTTCACCTAGCAATCGTTCTTTTAACTCATTTGGTATTGATCATAATTCAAACAAGAGATTAGGGATTATCCATTCATTATTATGTAGTGATTAGTGGCACAAGAATAGATAGTGAGGTTATAAGCAACTTAAAGTATATACTTACACAATGCATGCTCTGATACTCAGGATCAAAGTAACCAAAAGCGCCAATGACCCGTGTGGTTGCATATATATCCCGATCATCTATCGTCACATTAGCAAGCCTGAAACGCGAATTCTGAAAAGAGTTCAGCCCTCATCATCATCATCATCATCATCATCATCATCATCATCATCATCATCATCATCATCATCATTATACCATGCAACTTAGGAGGAGTTGTCTGATAAGATCAACAGGTGCTTGTCTCAAAACCTTTGTCTCAAAATATTCACTCAAGAGAATTTGGTGAATTTGAAGTCTCTAGGTACAACCGAATGCCTCGAAACCTCTTGCAGCTCCATGTGCTAATTTCAGTGTTGAAGGTTAATCTGTAATTCCTGCAGTGGAGGTAAGTATGAAACAAATCATGCAATTCTCACACAAAATGCTGCTAAAGAAATGCTTTAAAAGAAATCGCTGTTAAAGTAAAGAGTGACACTTGAGATAAGGATGGACATGATGAGGAAACTATCTATTCAAATAATCTTGAAGATTTCCATTTGGCATGTGTTCATATACAATAAATCTTTCCTTCCTAATAGCAATTTAGAACAATACCTGATTATTGTGACTAGTTTCAGATGATCCAATCTGCTCAATATGTCGACTTCTACTCTAAATTCACTTTACCATCGGATTGCTTAGAAGATGATAAAACCATTCTTTCAATTGCAACAACCTACAAAATGCATGAAGACTAACATAAGAAACAAGTTCAGAAAATCCGAAAACCATACTATTCCTCAGTAACCATACTATTTCAAAAGCATTCAGACATCTCCAGAAACATTTCGAGCAAAAGAGAACAGAGAGGCACAGATAACATGCTTAACACAGAATAGAAGCATGTTAAAATGCACATTAGCATTGTTCATCTGGCTATTCAAATTATCTAATCAAACAAGATTGCGGTATTGCCTGTGACAGTAAAAATTATTTGCTAGTGAAACAGTAGGTGCCTGCATGGTTTCCTAACTGGTCAGACAAATTATGTAGTGGCAGCCTTAAATCCACAATACAGACAGGTTTCCAGTAATTCATATATACTTCACCATCTTTTAACAAAATTGGGCATTGGAAGGTAGCATTTCTTGGTGTTACCAACTCGCAATACCACCAACTTTATCACAAATTTCCCTCGTACCATATAAATTTGTGGAAGTAGATGGATCAAATTATTGCATTTTTATGTAGGAGGTGATGTTTCTGGCACACACGAGACTGTTGTAGCAGTTAGTCATCCTCCTCCAAATTATTAGATGGTCACTATATTCTAGTGGTTTGTTTAGTTTCTTTGTTTATCATAGTTAGCTACTCTCTATCTAATTAGCATAATTAGTTGGTTGGATTTCTTTAGAAAGGTATAAAACCATCTTTCATTGATGAATAAATCATTGGACATTTTCTCTCTGAAACATGAGAATTATGTTATTTCTTCGGTGACACTTCGGATCATCGGAACTGGTTGTGAATCGATACACAGATCGCAAATGAAATAATTGAAGAAAATCGAAGTTCCGGTCAGCAATTCAGTACCACATTTAGAACTCTAATGAATTCTGATTAATTCAGGAAGTGTAGCAGCAGATGGTAGTTGAGGACGCCACTTTTAGCCTTAATTCAGGAAGTAATAAGAACAATAACACGCCATGGACTTAACAACTGAACATCAAATTTAATACTCAACAGTGGTGACTGCAATAAACTAATCCTGACCCATATGCTTATGGTTGAATAAGATGGCCGGAAAGCAACAAGTTTGCACAGCCAGAGAAGCTCCTACAAATGGAAATTGACAAAAGCTGCACCATTACATTATAAAGACTGCATATAATATCAATATCTATTGAAGCAAAAGTAGCCAAGAGGACTCATGGATAGTATCATGGATAGAATAATGTCATTAGTCTGCCTTTATATGTATGTAACTCTTTTAGCATTCAAATCCCATGTAACCTGTAATTGGTGAAAAAAAATTCTCATGCAATCAAAGCTTAGATCTTCTCTTGTCAAAAAAGAATGAGAAGGGAATCTAAAACAACAAAATTAGTATATTGCTTAAGCTGAATCAAATTAAACTAAATTAGTGGATATCAGTGGAACAATCACTTTAAAAACACCAAGGAGTTGTCTGATTAGAGAATCTAGAAATATTTGCTAGCACGTGTATATAGTGAACATAACAGCCCATGTACAGTGTACACTGATCTCAAGTAGTGAACACTAGATCAGAAAATAAAAAAAATATGATTCCAGACAATAAGCTGATGATGTATCAAAGTTTGTACTTGAAAAAACTATCTTTACACCACAGACATTGTAGTGACAAGTAGTCGACTGATATCGTGCGCTTCAACTGGTTAAGCACCCCAGTGAGAACAAAGTTGACATCAGACTGACGGAGAATGAGCTGGGTTCTTCAAACATTTGGCAACTCATTTCTCCTACATATGCAAGTTAACATTTACAGAGGGCGATCGACATTACTGTCTTTGCTTTCGTGTCAGGAAAAAAGATCCGTTGATGGAGATCAAAGATCGGGTTGCTTCATTTGAAGCATACAAGTCTTCTACCACAGAAGATATTCCTGCATTTGCAACATCAAATATCTTTCAGTCCTGATGCCAGAACAAGTTTCAGAGATTTTCAGCAAAGGGCTGACAAGAATCACAAAATGATGAAACAAGAAAATGTTTGAAATTTCACATGCCAGATATTAATAGTAACATTGACCGATGTGGATAAACAATTATTCATTGTAAATGACATGCATTTTACTAAAAAATAATGAGTAGAAGTAAGAACAGAAATTTATGCGACAAAGATAAAAACAAAGTTGATTGTTGACGTCGAAAGGGAAAATGTGCTACTCACGATATTGAGCAACCGTGACGTTGCTTTTTCTTTCTCTTTTCCTTTGGTTTTGTAGGAGGTTGAATAACGACTTTAATAGCAGCATCAAACACTGCTTTCACATTCTGGAAATGGAAAAAACATCTGAGATTGTATTGACAGAGAACATGCTAACAACATTACTGAGATTATGCAAATGTGCGACACAAGAAAATTACACTCTTGAACAAAAAGTTCAACATGAAACACACAATGAGAACACAAAACCGAAGCGAACTCGAGGAAAAAATCACTTAATGCACCTGCTGAGTTTTTGAGCTGCACTCTATGTAATAGGAAGCACCAATCAGCTTACGGAGTTCTTCGCCCTGAAAGAAAGAAGCACAAGGCAGAGAGACTCATGTCATCACGAACCACGAAGTAGAAAATGTATGAGACCGCACATATTAGAAGGCAAGTTAATATAGTACCTGTGCAGTAGTAACAGCTGACAGGCCAGGATGATCTGCCAAATAATGTTTATCTTCACGAAGATCTGTTAACGTTTGAAGTTCATCATTTGTGAATATTACCAGAATAAGTTAACATTATATCTTTATCCAACTATCAAACAAGGAACATATGATAATGTTGTTGATTCTTATTGATCATAAACCATACTATGAAGTAAAAGACTCCAAGCAACATGATCAGGACTTCTCTGAACACACTGTTGCAAACAAGTACTGACATAAACAATTGATATGAAACAACCAAAACAAAGAAGTTCTGGGTTTCTCATGGAAAATTGCATAAGTTATTAAACACAAACAGCAGATATTTAAAATTCCAAGTGATAAAAGAGTTTAAGTAACTAATCCTCAGGTAAAAGAGCTTGTTTCATTCATCTACTTACCCAACTTAGTGCCAACCAACACAATAGGGACTCCAGGAGCATAATGCTGCAGCTCAGGTATCCACTGGTGAAAAAAAAAAGATCATGAAAACAAAAGGTAAAGAATTCGAACTTTCCAACATAAACAGCATCACAGGCTTGAAGCTACAAAGCACAATCAGAAAAGAGGGTCATGAATCATGATCCATGAACTGACCTTTTTCATAACATTTTCATAACTGGCTCGGCTGACAAGTGAGAAAGCCAGCACAAATACATCGCCTCCCCGGTAGCTCAGTGGCCTCAACCTATTGTAATCCTCTTGCCCTGTCAAAATTAACAAGACACAGCTGGAGATCGAAGCTAATTTGTCTAATGGTTGCAGAAATTAAACAGACTACAAACTGGAACGAGTGGCTCACCAGCAGTATCCCAGAGGCCTAAATTGACAGTGGTTCCTTCCGCCACCACGTTTGCACTGAAGTTATCAAACACAGTGGGGATGTAATCCTAAACACAAAGCAAAGCAGAACACAGTTAGCAATCACAATATCCAGAAGCAAATCCATGAAAAAGATCCAACCTTTATTAATCAGTACCATGTCAGAAACCCAAAGAAAGACAGAAAGAAACGTGTATATGACTGATAGGAAGAGATTAATTTCTTCTTACAGTTGGGAACTTGTTACTGGTATAGCAGATGAGCATGCAGGTCTTGCCCACAGCTCCATCCCCTACAGTCACACACTTGATGAACCTGGAAGCGCTGGATGACATCCTCCTCCTTCTTTTCTGCTCTACTCTTCTTTGTTTTCAACACACAGGGAACAAAGAAAGCAGCAACAAAGAAGAAAAGAAAGAAGGCAAGCAACTGCTATGCCTCTGTGTGGGTGTGTGTTAATGTATGATTTGCTAAAGAGAGGGTGAGAGGAAGGAAGGTAAGGTGAGGTCACATGATCTGTCTCGCTGTAAGAAGATTTGGTAGAGTGTGAAGTTGTATTGTAGCAAGCATTTAGCAGCGGTTTGCTGGGTACAGACTGTTTCTGCCTCGAGTACCACCATTACCACTGGACTTTATCACCTTCTCATTTTTATGTTAAACAAATTGTTGCATTGTGGTGAGTCGTTGGAGAGAGAAAGAGGACAAACAGATGCAATGTGTGAGTGCAGTTAAAAGGTGAGTGAATATGGCTAGCTGGAGGGGTGCGAGAAGACTGTGACAGTGTTGATTGTGGTAGTGGTAGTGGTAGTGGTGGGGATATTAATGCTTTGTTTGTTGCATGAAAACAGGAACATATATAAATTCCTTCTCCATTCTGTTCATTGATATGAGTTTAAAACTTTTCTTATTTTATTTTATTCTTTTTTTATATCAGAAATTAAGAACTATTAGCATCTAATTAATTCGAATTCGAGGTAACGAGTAAAATAATATTTTTTTTCTAATTAAATTGACGATTTCATAGTCCAAATTTGGAGCTACTATTTTTCGATCTCTTAACTTAAAATACATCTTCACTAAACAGGTGTGTCAACTAAATTTCATTTAGATGTATATGAAATGTGAAGAGTGAATATCCTTTTAAGGACAGAAACGATCTGCCGGTCCGGTCTAAGACGATTTTGGTTCGCTCTTCAAATCGGACTATCATTCTGACCATTTTGAACCAGTCAAATCCGGTCAAAACTCGGATTTGACCGCTTGAACCGAATGATTTTCATCAGATCGGTCGATTTAATCAAACCGGCCAATAATTGCTCCTTTGTTCAAAAATGAGAAAAATAATGTCATCATTTGGAGTTGAACATTGGTCTACTAATTCAATTGTCATATACTCTATCACAATGCTAGGTAGTGTTTAGTTATTATGGGTAATCTAACATTATATATATATATATATAAGATTTCTATGCAAATTATGTGACTTCCTATTTTCATTTAAATAAGTTTGCTTTATGCAAATATCATATTATTTTTACATTTTTTATCATTTTTTGGATAGAAAAAATATTAAAAAATTGAATCATTGAATAAAAAAAGTTAGATTGTTAATTTAATTTTCTTCCAAGTTTAACATTTTTTTTATAATATTTATTAATAACTGAATTCATGAAATATGCATTTATAAATTATAATGTATATTTGATATTAAAATAAAAAATATTATTGTCATTTATCTTTAATTGAAACTTGTAAATTATGTTATTATAAAATAATATGTAATTCTATAACAATTAAGAAATATGTGCTAGTAGATATTGTAAATAAATATATTATTTTATTATTAAGCGGTTCGATCGTCCGACTTGATCGGTTCGACCGGTTCCAAGAGCCTCGTCGGGTCAATTTCCGGTCTGATTTTAAATTAATTTATTTTTAATGTAATCGTAGAATGCAAATTCAATGACTTGGGAAGAAGTGCACGGAATCCTTTTTAGAATTTAATATTTCTGGCGTTCAGCATCTTCCTAAAAAATTATTCGGGGCTCAAAACTGTTGGTTGGTATATACAACCATAAATCATATCTATTTCTCAGCTAGTAACATTATGGAAGCTTGATTTTTTACATGATAACTTTATCATTTTCTCTTTTATTTTTTGAAAAGCGATTAGCTAATAACTTATAATTTTTTTTTCTCAAAATCGATCGGATTTAAACTACTACTATTCAGAACACAAATTGATGGCTTTGACATCTGCCTGCTCCAAGAGGTGGAACAGGGTGAACATAAATTACTTGTTGAGCACCACGAGTCTCCTTTCCATGTACATGTAAACAAACAATTTTGTGTTGGTACCACCGACCGGAGGCCCACAGTTTGCATTCAGCATTTAAAAAAGGGGCATTGGTCCTATAATAATACGTCTGGTACTGGGTGTTGTGCATTCCTTCTTTGTCAGTTTCTTCATATCCCACAGCTCATTACAAGGATGTAACCAAAGAAACTTTTCACAAGAAAAGAACAATTGATCGACTCCGGACGACAATCCTCCTCCCTCATGAAAAGCTGGACTTGGGCGAGGAGAGAGAGAGGAGGGTATGGAAAAGTTGGAACAAACTTTGAAATTTTTTTTAACCAAGTTCGATCGAGGTATATTCTAAAGAAAAAATGGAATCATGGAAAAAAAAAGAAAGAAAAAATTTAATATCCATCGTAAATTTGATATTCTACGATTAAAGATTTAGGTAACATAGTGCTCCCTATTTAACTAGAGAGCATCTACATTGAACTCATATTCTAATATTCATCAATTTTATATAAAAAATATTATTTTATTTTATTCTTTATCTTAACTTCGCTTTGAATTAATCATATATTAATAATTTTAAACATCAAGAATTTCGAAAGGGTTGCCTTTGGACTCGATCTCTAATCATATTAGAAGAGAAGGCAACCTGTCTTCACTTGGAGGAAAAACAAGGTTCATTTAAAAGTAATCTGCAAAATAAACTAAAATTGGATAAGATAAAATTATAAAAATATAACATTAACATTGGTTTCCGTGAACTTAGTATGCATGAAAAAGTAGTTCTTTAATATATCACTTAATTATCTTTTAAATATGAGGCAGAGAGGAAAATGGTCCTACACATTTTTTTTGCTTTAAATTTTGATAAATCAAAAACTATTTTTCAATGGTCTATTTTATTTATTTGCTAAATAAAAAGCCTCCAAAGACACATAGCTTGAGTAGATAAACGAATCGTATGTATGCTATCTTTGGTGAAAGCCATTTAATGGCAACTATCACTAAGATATACCGACACAATATATAAGTGGGAAACTTATACATCTTGTCATATATCTATTATTAACAAGAAATTATTGTACCCTTAATTATCTAAAGCCACACTCCTTGGAATAAAGTCTCCTTCTCAAAAGGGAGTCAAATCATGCAACCTGAGAATATGTGAAAATGCAACATGAAAAGGGAGACATAATTGGCTCACTGGATTACATGTGGGCCCTCAACAAAGATATCTAAATGGGTCAAATACAAATCTTTAACATTCCTTTATCAATTGACAGTTGGGGTACTATAATACACTCTCCACATGCACTGGCCGCCCCATTAATTCATATCCCAATCAGCCAAGCTCAGTTTGATCACTTTTTGCTGCAAGAATAAGCTTTTAACAAACAAATAGGTCCAACCCTCAGTCTATTTGGCTTCTCAAGGTTGAAGCTTGTGCTAGCATTCATCATGGACTACTACCTTGTAAGCAAGTTTACTATTCAGAGAGAAGACAGAAGTGTGGATGAAGAAATGACGAGATTAGGTAAAGTGTAACACCTGGGCCAGTAACCCAAAAGCCCACAAACACAAACCCAATAAGAGGAGGAGTAGTATTATAAATACCACCTAGGGTGCCACAAAATTTCACTTCCTGAAATTCTGTGGCCGGCCCTAGGTAAGAGAGTTTCTCTCCTCTCCTCTGTTCATGTGTTCATCTGTTGTTTTCTCATTCTCGAAATTTCTGTTCGTCCTAGGAGAAGAAGATCCTCCATCTCAGCAGGAGAAACGCCGAAGAGGACGTCCCCGAAAGGGTAGAACAAGTCCTGGAGAACCCGAAGGTATGTCCCCTGGCGGATTCCTTGTACATAAAATAAAG
>LTAE01000604.1:65648-96256 GCA_001647135.1 Pontederia paniculata
CTGATGCTCGTGGTGGATACTATCTGCACATGGATGGGCCTTGGAGTCTCCTTTTTATTATGTCTTTCCATTTTATGATTATTGAGTCTTATGACTATTAGCTAGGATGTTATACCTTTTGTTGTTGAGAGACATGTAGACTCCTTATTTGTTTATCTTCCGCATTCTATCCATTGGACCTTTAGTCATCTCAGCCTTGTTCATCTTCCTATACATTTATCTTGAAATTTTTGTTGACTAGTCAAAGGGTCATTGCATTATCAGTCAAAGTAGCACCCCCAGGTCCACATCTTGTCCACGTGGCGGGTGTTGAATTGGGGGCGTTACATAAACAGAATGCAAGGGTCAATCATTTTCTACCAACTGATTTGAGATAAAAATAATTGCATCGGAAAAAGAAATGAAGGCCCAGAATGATCAGAAGAAATCCATAAGGCCAAAGTGAGATTAGTGTCTTATTCCATTTTTTTTCCTCTTCCAGAAAGCATTGAAAATCAGCATAAAACAAATTCATTAACGTTACAAGAGTAGCAAACCTCTGAATGTGGAGGGACTTTTATTTGTTGAGAGTAACTGTCATCAGAAGGTGACTTCCCCGCCTACAACCTCTGTAGATGACATATCTTTAAATTGAAAATCAAAAAGAATTGAAAAGGGATCATACCTTAGCAGCAATCTTCGAACTGAATTAATCAAGAGCCTACTTTTGAATACTAAAATCCATGTAAAAGGACTCCATGGCTAGCAATTATTTTCACCATTTGAACAGGAGAAAATGAATTAAAAATAAACAATCAACACTTTCATTTTAAGCATCTTGATATTTGTTTAGTAACTGTTGCTGTAAAGGCAATAATATATAAAAACTAGTAAAACCTGACTACTCTACGATGAGCATAACAGTAACAAGGGTTCCCAATACAGGTAGGATTCCTTTCTGTAAACCCTGAGATGGTTCGTGGTGAGAAGCGTTACAATGATTTGGAAAAATTATCAGTCACAGGATAACAAGGACTGATATTTATGTTACCGATAACGCGTGTGCTGGACATACAGGCTTCTCATTGCACATTCCCTATTCTTTAGCATCTCATGAAACAGCTTATTCAGGGGCTTCCACAGAATAACATCTCAAAGCGGATTTGAAATCTTTTTGAAGATACTTATGACTTTAGATCATCGGAGACAGCAGAAGGTATGCAGTGTGTCGTGAGTATATCAGGTGTTGCAGCCTTTGCAGTATTGGTTTGAAGCACCACAATCTGTCGGCAAAGAAAAAATCTGTAAGCATTTATATTACAATCAGTGTACTAGCACAAGAATGGTGACTTTCTAAAGGCAAGAGTACACTGTTTTTATAGAGGAGATCCTACTGGTTATAATACCACAATAGAAAGATAATAAGTGCAGATGACCATGAATAATTTTCCACAATCCAGACTTCCTTTAAGATGAAATAATTAGTCCAAGACTCCAAGCATACTGCATGATATGGCTTTGACAGGTTTACCATTATGCCAAGAGAAAAAAAACTACCTGTTGGTACTCCAAATCAAACTTCAGAAACTCGTCATCACAATTCTCTACCATGTCTGCCAAGCTCTTCAGATTCTTGACAGGTTTACCATTAAAGGCCAGTACCTAAGATGAAAACAAGTTACACATATAACATGAACTGCAATACCAGAAGTCTAGATGAAAATGTTGATTCAGCACCCATGAGCTAAAGTAAAACCAAATATAACCTCCCTAAGATTTTGCAACTAAATATCATTGAAATAAAAAACATGTTCCATAAGAAATTAAGCCTCACTTGAGTGTTGACAATGTCCTCATAACCAATATTAATATCAGCCACAAGCACCTGAAAAGCGTTGAAATAGAATACTTTTAGTCATGATACTCAAGTTCAGGGAAATAAAGGATTAGTATTGGGGAGGACTAGACCTGCGAAATCACCACAAGCTGCTCATCAGGCGACTGTGACATTGCATGTAAAAGCTTGTCCAACAATTTGACTGGTGCTTCATATTCGTAATCCTTTCCATACTGAAGAATAAGCAGTAGACTTGTCAGGAAAGCAAATTGATAGTTTATCAAGATCAATCAGCTAAAAGAAAATATATTAAATGAATAAACCAAAGATAAACTACGAAAGAAAATTAAAAAGAAAATTACAGCAAAATACAGAGAAAAGGGAAAAAATCAGCGTAACCTACAAAAGCCCAAAAAAAAAGCAAGAAAGACTAGAGTGTGATGAAATAGAGGGAATCGTCAAGAAGAGATTTTGCTTCGTTGAGAATTGCAAAAGCATTATAACTTAAATCAATTTTTTGTTACATTACTTCAAGGTGTGTTCTCTTTAGTTTCACACACCTTTTCTCTTTTTCAATATAACATGTTTCTTTTTTCTACACAAAGGAAAGGGACATCACTATATTAAAATGAACGGAAATAGATTTGTGCATGCCAATAAAAGGTATCATTTGATATATCAAAAAGGGACAAACTCATTAATTCAAATTCAAGGAAACTAAAAGATCATAAACAAGAAAGACAAACAAAGAAATATACATCCAAGCATGTGAACAAAAAGGTAGGAACATATATCATTATTGTATAACAAAGTTAGTCACCAAACCTCCGAACGAAGATATGGAACAGATATAGTGGTGAAGACAAAGCCAGCAATTATATAATATGATGGAGGTTTCCCCTTAATATGAGATGGAATGACTCTCTTGTGGGATCCTAGTTTTATGTTAAATTCAAAAACTTTTGATTCCCGTAGAACTTTGATTGCTGCAGTTTCCCCTGTATATTTCTGTGAAACAAGATAACTGAATCCAATGCGCTCACCATGCCTGAATGGAACTAAGCATGATAGGGAAATTAGGTAAGTTTCCAGATAAAGAACATCAATAAATTAATCACAGAATATGTATGGTTCTTCAGTAAAACTAACAATATAACATTGTCCTTCCATACTTAATGCTAAGATCAAACGCCATTAACAAAACTATTGCATAACATTTCTTCTTAAGTAAAGCATGCTCATTTTTCTTATGATGTTCATGACTAAATCACTCAGAACTCAATATTATTATAAGTACACAACATAAATGCATGAAACGCATCTTTTGCTACATGCACCCATGACATTTAAAGCTCCAAATATTGGTAGATGTAACGAACATGAAAACAAATATTCAGAATAAATCAAATTAACAAAAGTAACGGTCATTTGCATCATCCTTGGTTCAATGCAAGTTACAGTAGAAACATTGCATGGTTTTGGAATCTTTGCATTAATGCTTTGACTGAGATGAAGTTAGGAATCAGGAAGTATGTAGAGAATGGGGATTTACATATATGATGAAGGACCCTTGGATGTCAACACATCCCTCACCGTGATGCCAACTTTTGTGAACACATAAACTAGCAAAAGATAACAAGGAAGGTAAGTACTTTGATCTGTGATGGGACATGGAATATTGATATTCTTATTCATTTTTAGATAAATGGGTCGCAGAAAAACTGAAGTTTAACTTGCCTTTCATACCCAATGACAACACTTGGATTTCGGCACCCTCATGGAATTGGGCATGCCAAATATGTGTCTAGATTTATTTGCAGATCAAAGCTTTCTGCTCAACAGGAACAATGTGCTGGTCAGGATAAGTTGTGGGGACTCCCAACAGATGGCAAAGGTTATGTTGACCCACAAACCCTTCTTGCTAGCTATATGATTTGGATTCTGAAACTACATCTCACTTGTCCTATTAATGTTCAGTAGAAAATTAATTTTGGATTCTTTTTTTAGAGAAGGAATCAATTTTCGGTTCATACCCATCATTCCTTGAATTATAACTTTGAATACCTTTTTCAAGGAGCAGCTTTTAATACTCTCTTGAGCGGAACGAGGGTACGTGTGATGGAGATCTACTAAGTTAACCTACCCCTAACCTTAACTAAGTTATCCACTTAAACCTAATTAACTTATGGAATAAACTAAATCAGAATATTATTCATCCAAGCATGAGTCTAATTGATGTCGAACAATTGGAGTTATGGGTCTTCTGCCCTTTAGTATGTGATCTTTAATTGTGAGCCTTTAACATAGTCCATTAGTTTAGTTTAGACCTTTTAATTACTTTTCCTTTTATAGGTTACCATGTTGAATCATATGGGAGTTTCGAACTCTATAAATCCCATAAGGTTGTAATATAAACATGTTTGGATGAATAAAATTTTGGTTCAGTTTCCTTCTCTCCTAAGCGGATAACTTAATTTAGGGTTAGGGTTAATTTACATCGATTGGTATCAGAGCAAATCAACCCTTTAATCTTCATCAAACGGTTGTGATTCTGTCTCCCAAAACCCTAACTTCTCCTCAATCATCCCCTCAAAAAAAAAAACTTCTCAATCACTCCCATCCACATTCGGTCGTCGCTTTCCCATCGCTAATTCAGTAACTTGCTACAGTAGTCATCACAATAGTTCCATGCTGCTAATCTTTTGCCACGCACCACCACGGACGTCAGTCACCATTTAACTAACTTCTGCCCTTTAGTATGTGGTTTTTAGTTGTGGGCCTTTAGCATAGTTCATTAGTTCAGTTTAGGCTTTTTGATTAGTTTTCCATTTAACTAGATTTTTTTTATTAGGTTTCCATGTTATGATTATATGGGAGTTTGGAACTCTCTATAAACCCCAAAAGATTGTAACAAAAACATGCTTGGATGACTAAAATTCTGGTTACTTTCTTCTCTCTTAAGCGAATAATTTAATTTAGGGTTAGGGTTAGTTTGCATCACTAATACAACCATGTGAAGGTTTATAGTTCTAAAAACCCATGTAGTCATAACATAGAAACCTAATAAAATGAAAACTAATTAAAAGGAAAAACTAATGAAAACGCCTAAACTACTGGCTCATACTAAAGGCCCATAACTATAGACCGAGACCACGGGTAGAAAACCCATAAGCTATTCTTGTTCTACATCAATAAGTAAGACGAAGATAAATATATGTTTGACTATTCTAGAAAATTATACTATTTGATTATTCACTGTTTATGGTATCCATGGAAAATATGCTTTAGCTACATTTAGCAAGTACTGAAGATACAACTTGAAGTCACTCAATTTTGTATGGCTAAGATGGAACCTCCACCCTACCCCCATGCTGATTTTTCTTAGAAGTCCCATGATAAATTAAGATCAGCTGTTAGATTGCCTAATGATTGTTTCTCAAGTGCAGGTGTGCTTGACAGGAAATTCAACTCAGGTTTGGAGGCAAAATCAAGACGAGTCAGGGGAGCTCTAGTGAGGCTTCAGAAAGGATGCAAGCTCGCCCTGACTCAAAATGATTCGGAAAACCTCATCTAAATTCTGAAGTTCTGTGGGAAAATATCATAGCAGACAGTTGGCCTCTTAAGTCATATTTCGAGAACTTATTGACTATGCTTCAGGGAAAAAAATGCTAGCTGACTTTTTTTATAGTAGTGTGTCAGCTTAATCTTGATGTTTATTTGGAGGAAGCAACTCAGCAGATCGTCCTAATGTATCAAGCATACCAGGCTCTTTCATCAAACAAAAACAAATAAATATTTTTTAAAAAAATAGAAAAAAACTAGTGGTTTTTTTCTTCTTCAAGAAGGAAAAAAAGAACTAAACAATCAATAAAGAGGTGACAAGCATGTGAACTGATTAGATACCACTACACCATAGGACTACATGATTTTATACCAGAAATTCAGATGCTCAACACGACATTACCTTTTCTCTAGTTTCCTTCTTAAACAGTAAAATGACAATCAAAATTGCAGCACTCTTCCATCATTAACAATGACCTCACAACTTCGAGCAGGTTTGACTCTCTTTTCTTTCAGACTAATAACAAAACCGCATATCCTAGCTAGTACAATAAGTGGACATTTGATACATCTGAACTGTAACTTTTTTAATAAAAAAGGTAACTGTCCAAGATTAATAGTTATCCAGACATAACATTAACAGATCTAGAAGAGAAAAACTAAGAAAAATTACATCATCAAATTCCATAATAAAAAATGAATCATCAATTTCACCTGTTTCATGAATGAGATTTTCTATGTACAATGAATACAAATATCAAAGAAGCAAAAACTTGTACTTGTATGTTGAAATTCTTTTTTTTATATGGATGTCTGTTGAAGAGTATATAACTATAAGAGAAATAAGTTGTCAAAGTTTGTATGCATAATTGAAATGCCGAAAAAAGATATATAAGTTTTACCTGTTCCATCATTAGCAATATCAACACCATCAAAGCTCAGGATAATATCAGATGGCTTCAAAAACTGAAATTCGGGGGCAGTAGGTTCTACTCTCCTAACTCGGACACCCTTTTGGTCAGGTTTCATTCCCATTGCCTTGCGCAGATCAGGATTTTCCATTTTCTGCCACTCAATTCCAAGCATAGGAAACCCTGAAAGAATATCAAACACCCCACCATCACCATCAAAAAAGGGAAGAAAAAATGAAAAGAAAGAAAAACTCAAAATATGATGAGCTTTTATCTAAAATGTCTTATTTTTTAGGAGCACATTGCTAGAATGTACATTTCTTGAAATGGGTAACAGAAACTCAGAAGCTTGGAAGTTTTATTTAGAATGAACTGAAATCAAATATAATATACTTCTCACAAGAAATAGGGCACAAAATTTTAAATTGTAGTCCCCACAACTCAAATATGTGCATGTCCAGAAGGGGACCTTGATTACATCACATTAAAGTCATCATGGACTTCTTAATATGCAACAGACTCATGTAGTCAAAGAAAGAAGATACTCAAAGTAAGAGGACGCAAACCGGAAGCAGAGTTGAAAAACAAATATCACTGGAACATCACAATCGCTCATGACAATCAATCTGCAACATATTTATCAGTCATTATTCCCATACCAGAAGTTAGGTGCCAAGAAGTGCAGAATTTCTGGAGAAGTAACTAGAGCTTTGGGTAAAACTATGAAGTCTTAAAGTATTTTTCCCAGAACAAACCCTCAAACAAAGTAGCTGGGGTATGTGGCTGGTACGTTAGGGTACCCGCTGGGTACGTCCAGATATGTACCCAATATTATCATAATATTTTTTGAAACTAAGTACGCTGCAACATCAAAATTTACTTCAATAAAACTTAGGCAATGTCAAGAGAAGCAGCATCAGAGAAGGTGCTGGCAAAGGCAATGGCGTGAGAAACAACCAGTGATGCTGATCGAAACAAACGTTGATCTCTACTTTACCTATACTTCGATCTCTACTTTATCTATACTTCGATGAGCCGGTGAAGTAAAATCCACTACTTTGAGTGTATCGAAAAGGACGGAAGGAGGAAGTTCTCTAATCTTGCTCAAGTGAAGAGGAAATGGGAACGAAATAACTACTCATTCAACCAGAAAAGAAGAAATGGACAGCTCACACCCCCATTTTAGAAAAAATGTTAAAAATTCAAAAGTTGTTTCCCACTTAATTTTTTAAGATGGACGTGTATTATTTCTTAAGTTATTATTTTTTCGAAAAATTAGATTTAGATTTTTAATATGATTGCTTACTTCTTAATTGTCCTTGTAGTTTATTACCTACTTCCAAACATATGTTTTAATTACAGTATGGCATACTTATATTATCAACTATACTATTTTATCTTACAAAATCTTATTTTTATACAATATATGTTACAGATGTAAATATACATTTCCATACCCGTACTCTAAAAATATGACATACTTCGTACCCCTACCAGATACCAATATATATCTGTGCCTATGCAACATAGATGATTATTTATGTGACATCATTATCAAGGAAAACCAGTTAGTCTCCCAAACAAGAAAGTATGCCAGTGGCGCGAATTACTTAAATTTTCAGAGGAGTTCCACTCATAGAATGATACAACAGTAATACTAAACTTCAGTATTCCCACAACTCCACGACAGGGACCTTTAACGTGAAAATACAGCACTGTCCAATAAAGAAAAAGGTATTGATGTGCATATTTTTTGTTCCAATCAAGCATGAAACAACTCTTGGAATGAACAAAAGTTGTGGTTTCTTTTGATAGGTTATGCCAACAAGACCATTTTTTCATGTTCTTTTTTTTTTGTCTTCATGGGCTCTCACCAAGTAGGAAGTGGCAGCTATCTACAAAAGAGGAATCTTTCCTGTCATTTGCTTATCCTGGACCTTAGATTCCAAGCTACATAGTAGGTATAACCCAAAACTTTTATGTAATGGTCCGGAGTTTCCTGTCACCAATAGACCGGAAGGAAACAGGAACAATATTGTAAAGAGGGTATAAGTGTTCCACAAAGTGGAGTAGAAATGTCAAAATATTCAGATACTTCAATTAAAATATAGATGTCATTTGTAAAAAAGGAAAAATGCTGACAGGAGACATCGTAGACACCATATAGGTACCTGTGTATTCTCCGGACTTTTCATAGTCTTGAATAAAGTGTGTGATAACTGGTGTGGGAATAACATAACCTATATTCTCCACATCTTCATGTTTTAGAGACTGGAATGCTATACCAACACATTTGCCCTTATCATTGAATGCAGGGCCACCTGAATTTCCTGAATTTATAGCTGCATCTATCTGTCAACAAGGAAATTCAAAAATAAATAATATGTGCAGGAAACTTACTAAATCAAAGTGGGTATTGACTCAAAATTTAGGCCACGCTAAGCTAAGCTATAGCCAGACATGAATCATATATCCCTGAGGTAGAAAAGGACAATAAATAACATAAAAAAATAGTACCAAAAATTTCAACATCTACCTGTAGGCCTAAAAGTTCTGTTGAACCATGGACATAAGATAGAATCTCCATTCGAGATACAACACCACTTGTGACGGAAATGGTATCTCCTCCAATTGGATAACCAACAACAGTAACAGCATCCTGGAGTGCAGGCAAAGTACCAAACTCCACTGGAGAAACTCCTTCCCAGAATTCATCATTGTCAACAGTCAACATAGCTATTTCAGAAAAGAGTCAGAATATCTATCAGCGACAGAAACCCATACAAAAAAAAGGAAAATATAGTAAAACTAATATTTTCAAAACATCAGCAGCTTAAAGGCTGACAAAATCAGTTTGTTTTCATGAATGTCTTAGATCTCTGAAGAAACTTCAAACCATATAGGTGCCTAACATTAAGGAACGAGTTTCATTTACAATTAGCAGTGTGTACTAACTCTGTAACTGTTCTGATCAAAGAAACTCAGAAGTCAAAAAAGAGGGATTAAATGTAAAAGAGAAAATTAAAATGAAAGAAAAGAATCACAAAATAGCTCTGCATCTGAGGAAGAAAGAAAATGCCCTTATGTGGTTAAATAAGTTTTGATATCAGAATATATTTTGCCGACATCCGGAAAAGCATTAGTTAATTGTGAAGATATGTGTGTGTTGTGTGTGTATGTCTAGTGATACCAACACAGAATCATGAACGGAGTCAACATGTCGCTATGTTTATAAACCAAATAATATTGATTTCATGAACCAACAAGCAGTATCTCCTGTGGATATCAAAATCATCAATAATGAATATAATACATATACAGAACTTTATATTCCAAGTTAACCTTGAAAGTTCAAATGTTTTCCATCTTATTCGCGGCACTAATGATTTGTGAATCACAAGTGGATAGACTTCAGATGTCACATAAAATTTTCAATAAAATAAAAGGCAAATCAGACCATCTCCAGAAAATTACTCCAGAATTCAAAAACTGCAAATGAAGGCAAGAGTTCAATAGATTTTTGCCCGATTATGACTAGGGTGGACGATTTCAGATGTCATTTATTTCATGATTTTGGAAGTGATTTGTTTCATGATTGAAGGTTCATGTCAATCAGAATAAAAGCATGATATTGTTCTAATTTATCTCTACATACAACTCCAATATATAAAAAACAGTGAAAATCACAGCTTAACCACCTGGACATGGTTCTTTTTTTTTATCTGAAACAAATACTATAAACATGATTCTTCTGCAGTCACAGCTTCAACTCCAATCGAAGAGTATCAAATGAACAAACCAAACGTGATGGAGTAGAACATAATCTTTACCTATGTCGCACTCAGTCCCAATTGCGAGCACTGTGGCGACATATTTGGTGTCCGAACCGCGCTTCTTCAGCTTGACCTGCGTGTAATGCTCAACCGAGTGGGCGTTCGTCAACACCCGCCTCCTGCCGATGATAAACCCACTGCTGCTCGAGCTGTACTGCCGCTTCCGCTGCCACGGCAGCGAGAAGTTGGGCTCCGTGTGGACGCAAAACACCTTGACGACGGCGTCCATAGACGGGACGACCCGCACGACCTGCTCCCACTTCGGCGGGAGCTCCCCAGCGACGACCGCGAGCCCGGCCGCCTCTCCGTCCTCGCCGTTAACGGTGGGGGGAGGAAGCGGCCCCGACGCCGGCCTGGTCCGCGATTGACAACTTGACGGAGAGGCTGTTGCCCTGGCGCTGGGCCTTCCTCTTGGGGCGGCCTCCGCGGCCGCGGCGTGGGGATGGAGAGGGCGAGTCGGCGGCGGGATCCGGCGAGTCGTCGAGGGCGGCGGACGGCGAGGAGGTGGTCGCCATTTGGTAGTCCATCGTGTCGGCGACGGGCTTCTTGGCCTTGCGGCCGCGCTTCTTCTTGGATTGATGCATCGACGGCCTTCTGAAACCCTACGAGGAGGAGGAGGAGGAGGAGATGGATTCGAGCGGAGGAGGGAAAAGGAGTGATGAGAAGAGAAGAAGAGAAGGAGAAGAATAAAAAAAACGCAAAAGAGAGCAGAAATAATATGCTAAAAATTACTGCTTTCTGCGTAACTTTATAATAAGTTTATAGGTCATTAATTTTATTGTTATAGTTCATGGTTTATAGCTTAATTATATTTTTCATCCCAAAATCAACTATTTTTCCAAAAAAAAAATGTTATTTTACTTTATTATTGCAACTTTATAATTAAGCTGTTGTCCTACTCAAATAGTTATCTAACTTTGATCACTCATTTATTTATTAAACTTTGTCCTCCCTTTATATTTTTATTGCATTACCTCTTAACATTATCTAGTAATCTATATTACCTGATACAAAAATTAACACCTATTAAATTATCAGTAATGTGCATTACCCTGTTTACTATATATAAGTAATCCAAATGGTAATTCAGATTATCATATTTACTTATATAAATTATTACTAAATAATATATATTATTTTACCAAAATATCTTTCATAAATATTATTAAGTTAAAAAATTTATATTATCGAATTAAAATTTATCAACTTAAACTATAAACTCACAAATTAATAAATTTAAATAATTAATACCCTTCAAATTAAATAATAATAAAATAATATTTATAATTAATAATAATAATTTATAAAAATATTAGTCTAATTAATAATACTTATANTATTATTATTATTATTATTATTATTATTATTATTATTATTATTATTATTATTTATGTTGTTGTTATTATTATATGATGATTTATTATTGTGTTATGTTTTATTTATGGAAGATTTAAAAGGGCGAATAGGGAAACAAACATAAATAAGATTACTACTTAGGTGGTAATCTGGATAGACACCCCCCTCATAGGTAATGTCTGCTTGGCAATCCAGATTACCTACGAATTAAAATAAGTAAACATGGTAATATGGTGGGCCCAGGTAATTTTAAGTTCAGATTACTGATAATCTATAAAGATTACCGGGAGGAAAACGCCCCCTAAAGTAAAAATAATTTAAAAAGAAACTAATGAAAATAAAAAAAGGTATATTATGACGTGTATTTCATGTATTTTAAATCTAACTACCTTTTGTACTCGGCCTTGTAATATATTTTCTGATAAGAAAGAATCTTGAAGATGAATTTGAATTTAGGCTCCGCTTTTTTTTCTAAAAATAAATTTCTAAAAAAATAATTGTTTAGAAAAGTAAATTCAAGAGCTATAATTTAGTTTTAGATATTTGGTATATGATTAGAAAATACTAATAAAGTTTCTTTCAAATATGAAAGAAGATGGTTTTATGAGAGAGAATTAAATTTTTATTTAGAAAAAGAAAATTATTTTTTAAAATATAACTTTATTTTTTAGCGATAATTTATTTCGAATTAAACAATTACTTTAAAAGCCTCTTAATATTATCTAATAATTTATATTGTCTAATAAAAAAATTATCGCTTATTAAATTATTGTGTGCATTATCCTTTTTATAATATATAGGTAACCAACTTGACAATTTAGATTATGATATTTACTTATAAAGAAGATTACTAAGTAATATACATTATTTTATGAAAACATTTTTTTATAAATATTATTTGTTAAAAAATTTATATTATTAAATTAAAACTTGTAAACTTAGTCATAATTTACAAAATTAATGTATTAAGTAATTAATACCCTTAAAAATAAGATATATTTATAATTAATATCAATAATTATTATTATTATTATTGAATATTGATATATTTGTATTCATAATTTAATAACAGTAATACAATAATATTATATAAATATTACTTAAAATAATTATTTGATATTATAGTATAATATTATTTGTATTGTTGTATTATACAATATATTTTATTGCGTTATGCTTTTTTATGTAATATTTAATAGGACGAATATGTAAATTAAATATAAATAAAATTATCATTTAGAAAAGACATCTCTCTCATGAATAATTTTATAAATAATCTACATTACTAAATAATTCTATAAATAAATAAACAGAATAATTTTATGGGTCTAAAGAATAAAGATTATCGAAAATGTCTCCTTTATGTCATCAAATATTAAACAATAACAAAAAATTATTTTCGGGTCAAGGTGTTATCTTTTACAAATTTACAATAAAGACATAAAAAGGGCAATACAAACGTAGGCATTGGATTTTGCACTTGGTATTATTGTGAGAACTGAGAACTAAAGTCAATGTTAGATTGTTTTGAAGAAACTATTTTTTTAGTGTCACTCGTAAAATTCTAACTCATGAGGTGATCATCCCACTACATAGTAAATGAATAAATAAAAAGAGCAATGAGTGTTGCTGCACTTTATTTTATAGCAGTCCATTCTTTCACACATTTTTTTATAGATTTATTATTATGGGCTATGAAAATAAGCTCGTACCAAAATATTTACATATAATGTGAGGAAGAGTGGACTGCGCTATAGTATAAAGTCATATTATAAAACTCGGCCCGGCCGGTCGGATCGGTGTCCGAACCTTAAAATGGACCATGAGTCATTCTAAACTCGGGGTGCCAATTGGCCCACTTTGACTCGGTCAAACCCGGTCAAAATCCGGATTGAACCGCTCAACCCGACGGATTTGA
The DNA here is from genome assembly GCA_001647135.1 of Pontederia paniculata. Taxonomy (NCBI): domain Eukaryota; kingdom Viridiplantae; phylum Streptophyta; class Magnoliopsida; order Commelinales; family Pontederiaceae; genus Pontederia; species Pontederia paniculata. The sequence continues at coordinate 79,044 of LTAE01000604.1, forward strand.
TCAACCCGGCCAAAAAAATATTTTATTAAATAATAAATAGAAGTTTAGTTTAATTTTTAAAGCTAAATAATCTACTTTATCATATAAGTAAAATTTGAAACAATTATGTTAAATAAAAAAAACTTAATGAATCAATCTAAAATATTTAATAATTATCTTAAATAATCAATTCAGAAGTTTAGTTTAATTTTTCAAAGTTAAATAATCTATTTTATCATTATTAGTATTTAATAATTATTTATTATTTATCTTTGATCATTAAGTACTATTACAAATTATGAATTATAACTGAAAATATCATGTTATTATATCAATAATATGTGCTCATGTATTGTGATTTTATACCTAATTTTTTACTTTATATTAATTTATTATTATCATGTTCGATCATCCGATCTGATCGGTCCGACCTGTCCGATATGACCCGTCGAGTTATCCGGGTCGATGTCCCGGTCGAATTTTACACAAATATTTTACTCAATAAATAAATAGTGAAAATGTATTCACAAATGGGCCCTTTACTCTAGGTTTGGGCTACGGCCCTGTTAGAGTAGATACTATGACAGTCTTTTCTCTTTTTTTATTTTTGTTTTTATAGTTTCCTTCCTCATCCTCAACGATAAAATGACAACAAAATTGTGTAAGGACATAATTGATGACATATGAAACAAAATAATTGAGCATTGTATTCAATTCACGGCTATGCTGTGAATCTGACCCAACAGTTGGATTTTAGTCATCAAAATTAGAGAACATTAAATTTGCATTTAAAGGTGTTCTATAAAACTCCATCAAATACCTTCTCCTCTACCAAATTGATACTTTTGTCTATTTAGTAGCACCTAATGCTTTGATTTCATCAAACACTTGTTCTATTTCGATTTAAAAAATGCTAAGTTTATTATTCTAACTTTCATTTATACGAGAAAGAACAAAATTATCGAAAAAGGTTGGCGAAATGTGAAAAAATGAAGAACAATTATGAGTTGGGAAAGAAAAAAAAACATAAAAGTTGGTTGACAAAAGCTGCACATGTGAAAATAAAATATTTTTATCTGCTATTTTCCACTTTCACCATGTTCACATAGTTAAGATTCTATTTATTTTGATAAAATATTATTGTGATCAAATTTTTAATTTTGATAACTTAAAAAAACAATTGATTGGTTTTTAAGTTATTTTGAAAATTGATCTTTCATCTTTCAAAAATAAAAAAAAATAATTTACTCTCACAAAATCACCTCGTATTATATTCTCAAAAAATATTTTTCTATCTTCCAGTTATATATTAAACACAAGACAATAAATGATTTTAAAAAAAACAAATAGAGTCTTAAGTTTAATTCTCAACTTTCCAACCATGACAAAAGGTCAGACAATTATCAAATTAAATAAAATCACTCTGCTCGACACCTAACACTATATTTTTATCCTCAAATGAAGACGGCTAGAAATGAAACTAACAAAAGAAGTAAAATAATTTTAATTTAATTATTGAATCGATTATAAGCTTTATCATTTTTCTATTATACTCATAATATTAAACTAAATACATAATCATCAGATTCATAGTGCAATTAAAATTGAGAAATAAGAATAGCCGTAAAAATAAGGAAATAAGTGCATGTTGCATTTTGGACATCATAATGTTAAGTAAGGCAGATCGATGCTATTATTATTATTATTATTATTATTATTATTATTATTATTATTATAGGATAAAGAGTGTCCAACGCTGTACTTTATAGTAGCCCCTCATATTTTATGCAGACTTCCAAATGTGAGCCTATTAGTGGATACTCATATTAGCATGCTCACAGTTAAGGGATAATTTGGTTTGCCGTAATTATAATTTCGGAATGTAAATAATTGTAGTTGAAAATTCTGATATATTTGGATAGATGTAAATGAAATTATGAAAAATAAATTACGTTATTTGGTTAATAATAAAAAGTTTGATATAAATATTTAGTTAAAATAAAATATTATATATTAATAAATAATTAATTAAATGCAATGCAATTAAAATTAAAAATATTATTTTACTTTTATTTTTTTCTTTTTTTTATTTTCTGATTAAATGTATTTACATGTAATTGACTTTTCACACAATTTCCAATGCAGTAGTTGTAGTTACATTACATTAGTTAATTTACAGCTAACCAAACATATATTTTATGTTTGCGGTAGTTGAATTTACCTGCAAATGCAATTATAGCTAAACAAACAGATTATAAATGTGAGTAGAAGTGGATCACGCTGTAATATAAAGCGCTGCACGTATTATTATTATTATTATTATTATTATTATTATTATTATTATTATTATTATTATTATTATTATTATTATTATTATTATTATAAAGCAATGAGTGTGCTGCGTTTTATTTTATCGCAGCTCATTCTCTCTCACATTCTCTTATAGGCTTATTAGTGTGGGCCTATGAACATAAGCCCACACCAAAATATTTGCATGCAATGTGAAGAAGAGTGGGCTGCACTGCAATATAAAACATTGCACAAATATTTTACCCTTATTATTATTATTATTATTATTATTATTATTATTATTATTATTGGCTCACAAAGGCCCAACCTCAGAGATGCTATGGGCCATCTAATCGGGCCTTCTTTTGTATTCGCTATGCACCAAATTTTTAATTATTCTTTTCTCTTCTGTTGTGAAGATTTGGCGGCGCCAACCCAAAACCGGCCCACGGGTTTGGTCTGCGCGGTGACGTACGTGCGCTCGTCACCACAAACCACCGCAAAGCCGGGCGTAGTAAGCGGTGGTGGTCTCCTCCTCTTCCACCACCACCACCGCCACCGCCATCGCTGCCGCCGCCGCCTCCTTCTTCTCCGATAACAGCATCCGGCAAAATGGAGAAGATTGGAACCCCCGCCGCCGCCGCGGCCGTCCCGGCCGACGCGTCGTTCGAGGACCTCTTCGATCACAAGAAGCCCGTCAAGAACCCCCTCGTCCCTATCGGTATTATGCCCCTCTTGTTATTGTTCTCGTTGTGCATAGTCTAATACATGTGACAGTTCCCCCTCCGAGTACCACTTTCGCCACTGTGCTGAATCGCGTAGATCGATGTGATGGATTTATCATTTCTTTGCTTCTTTGTTTGTTTTCTTTTAAGATTCTGCTAAAATTGTTGTTTTGATTTCATAAGTTGCTTGAAAGATCGATTCGAGGTAACTTTCTTGGCATAAGCTTTGCTTGAATGGTATAGACAATAATTTTTAATTGTGAATGGTCGGGGAGATGAATCGAATATGTAATATGTTGATGTAACTTACCCAACATGAATAAAAATGGATGAGTGCACCTGGTCTTCATCCTTTACCCTCTCAAGAAAAAAAAAGGTTTAATTGTTCAGGAACGTATAAGGGGTGTGTTATCCATCAGTCAGTAATAGATTCCAAGTTGCAGGATATTCGAATAAGAACGGGTCCAATAATTTGCTTGTTCTACCTCTCTCATTAGAAAAAAAGTCATAAAGAGTTGGAAAAACATTATAGTGTAGAATCTGTAGGTAGTTGAAAATGGTGCATGAGGGCATTCAAACATTTTCAATGCGCTTTTCAGGTTTAGTACTTCACTAGGGAACCATTAAAAAATGATGTAGGTGGATGCTTTTTTAACGGGATGCAAGCTGGTGTTGCTGTTGTAAATCCAGTTTATTCATAACATTCTGTTTGGTTGCGAAAATGAAGACTCTGGCTTATGAATTGTGATGTCAGAAGCAATTGGGATATTTGTATTCGTTCATTTTTAAACCTTCAAAGTTGTTGGCATAAAGTACATTCCCCAAATTGAATTTCAGTTGTCAGCTAGACACGAAGGATCTAGATCACCCTTTATTACTTCCTATCTTGGAGCATTTCATTTATGTTCAAGTGCAACAGTTTAGATACTAGTTTTGAGAATCAAGCATAAAAAAGGAAGTAGGGAATGAGACGAAGGTAAGAGGATCCAAAATATTAGCAGCAGTATGGCTTTTCTCATTCTTAGTTCCATTCTCTTTGTAACAATGTGTGAAAACTGAAATCTTATTCTTTTAGGATTACTATCAGAACACTTGCACATTTCTAGTTTAGTGCATTGGAAACAAAACAAACATAATTGATGTTCTTTGTTAGATAGTTCAAATAGCAGATCTTTCCTAATCATTTTAGGATTACCAAGCTAATAAAAGGGCTGACCATTATTAGCATGAGTCATAAATCAACCACCAAATCCCCAAAGGACGTGCTTCAAGTTCAGCTCTTTGACCAGTATAGATTACTAATTCTTCACTAAAATATTCACATTGCCTGAACATTCCATATTCATTCATAAAATTGCATCCGGTCTGCTCAAATAGCTAAAACAAAAGGTCTGAAATTCACCTAACGAAAACCATTTATACTTGAGCAAAGCAACTATTCATCCTAGTTATCTTGGTATTCTGCTGATTCAATTGCGTGCCAATTCGATGAGTGATTGGACGATTATGATAGCAACAATTCCTCATCATGTAGTGATGCATCACTTATGCTGCACATATATGCAGCATATATGATAAGAAATATAAATGGAATATGAGATGTCAAGCTATTTGGTGTTTTTTTGTAAATGATTTCTAGAGGTCCAGAGTACTTTCTTCACCATCTTATATGTTTCATGTGGAGATATATAAATTGCAATGCCCGCATATTTCTACGTCAAGTATGATTTAGTTGTAGATGGTTGCATTTTAAGATGACACTTATGACACTACGTCAAGTATGATTTTAGTTGTAGATGGTTGCATATTTCTACGTCAGTTATGTATTGTTCTTGTGGACTTCAATCCTATCCTCAGATGAAGGTAGCTGCCGTTTATTTGGTTGTAACGGGTGGAAACGTATGTCCATTAAGTTCCCTTACATTAGGAGTTAACTAGGGCTATCAGTTGTGTGCAGAAGCATGATCTGATATATAATATGCTACTCAAGGATCAAAGAAGGCTGGTGCATAAAAGTGTTACAGTAACTCAAGTTCCTAATAGTAGCAAAAATTGTTTCCAACTTTCCATCCCTTGGCATACTTGATATCAAACTTTCTACAAACACTAATGCAAGTTTAAATTTCCATTTAAAATAAAAATGTTTAATCCAAACACTAATGGTCTTATCGATTCACTCTCAGAAACAAAACAATCCTCTAGAAAACAATAAACAAAATAAAAAATAAAAAATAAAAAAATGGTCTTATTGATTGATTCTACAAAGCATTGTTTTCCCTATTGACACTCGTGCTGATTAAGACAAATTGATATATTTTGCCTATTATCTATGAATATAAATCATAAAGATGAAGTTGTTAAACAATTTCTCCCAATCCTTTTGTTTTGACATACTAAATGTTCTCAGGTGCATTTATGACTGCTGGAGTGCTTACGGCTGGTTTGATTAGCTTCAGGCAAGGAAATTCTCAGCTTGGTCAGAAGTTAATGAGGGCTCGTGTTGTAGTTCAAGGAGCAACCGTTGCATTGATGGTTGGCAGTGCATATTACTATGGAGAACAATTTGGTTTCAAGAAGTGAAGAGTTGTTAATAGATGCAGTTTACAATATTGCAGTCATTGTTTATCCTGCTGAGTTACATCAGCTGAATTATATGTTTTTTTTTCCTCCTTCGGAATGTTCTAAAATGCATTTATTTTCATTAGATTCTGCGTCTCTTTGAGAGATCTTTTAGAATAACCAAGCGAAATACAGATTAATGATTCTCCTCTCTACACGCAGTTGATGCTTACTAGTAAGTGTTGTGTAATTGTGAGATTGTGTATGGCATATGTCTGCTCAATTATGTAACTATTGCCACAGTATTAGTCTGATGCCAAATAATCCTCATGCTATCTTCCACATGATTCATCTATTACTGCCAAGTTTGGTGATTTTTGTGTTTGTTTCTGGTTTTCTTCATTTAAAAGTCTGCATCCTTAGATTTGCTTGGGAATCCTACATCATGGCATGTATTCTTAATTGGACCACCAACTTGTGGAGGTGTATTGTTGTCTGGAATTAGTAAGTTCTAAAGATTTTTAACTCATAGTTTGTGTAGATATGTAAACTTGCATACTGTCCGATGGCATGTATGTCACGATCACGCCAGTGGCCCTGTTTCATGAATTAAGATGGATGTCTCCATCTGTGCAGTCTTAATTCTTCCTTTTTCCTATGCCCATGTGCTTGGGTCTGTCTATGTTGTATCTCTTCTTTTAATCTTTGTTTTATTCTATTGTTCTATTTGCCATCTCACTTTGTTCAATTGGGTCAAGGAAATGCTGTCTTTTTTGTTGTGTAAAGCCCCAACAACAGTAACAGCAATAAACAGGCCCAAATCCGGAGGGGTTCGGCCGAATGCTGAGAAGCTGTTGGGCATGAGCCAAGACAATTCTGGTGATCCATCAATGCTTTTCAATTCATTATCTATTTTTTCGCTAGTTCCTTTTCAACTTTATAACATCAAATTTTGTCTCTCAGATGAAGTTTTGTCCATAGGCATTTCTTGTCATATTTAGCTGAACAAGAGTGTGATCTCAACAGACAAATACCATTAGATAGCTATATTTCACAAAGTTCTCTCACTAGATATAGGATTTGCCAATAGAGACATGATCCCAAGGGTTCGATCATTGTTTTACTAGACTAGTAATGCTGATTAATTATAAGTTGGAACTACGATTTATCAATCAAGGGTTATACTTATGTTGTCTTTTTATGCTTCTGTTAGCAAAGAATGATATTATCCACCTTTTTATAACAAGTTGCATCCATATATGAAACACATGCAAATTATATCATCCGTTTATAATTCCTAGACTTCTTTTTTCCCCTTATGTATATGTAGTAAGTAGTTGTTATATATACATTCTTTGCCTTAGAATATTGAACTCAATAATTGAGCTTTTCTTTGGAGAAAATGATTCATCTCTACCATATGTATTTCTTCGTCTACAGCCAGTGGGCCTGCATTGAGAGTGACAAATATGCTTGCCATTTCCATACAAACAGAAGCGGACAGTATCCTAATCCATCTCTCTAAATACAACAGGCAAGACTACCTCCTTTCTCTTGATCCGTTCAAAATTGGGCAACTGTACTAGATTTGAATATGGAAGGATCATGGTGTCACCTGTTTGTACTCAAGTTAATCGTCGAGGTAATAATTAGCTTTGCAGTGGGGATTGCTTCCAGCCTAAACCAGTACAGTTTTAGGAGTTCAACATGGGCATTTGATTGACACTAGTAAAGTCTGTTCCTAACACCAACACTTGTGCCCTGGATGGGAAATTTGAACCCTGCATGCATGGGTCCAACATGACAGAAGCTTTCAGAGTTGTTAGTGTAGCCAATAATTGGGGAGCCCCCATCACTAACTCCTGAGATTCCATCAACCATTAGAGGCTGCTTGTTTTCTACATCTTCACCTCCTTCCCCTGACAACCTGCAAAGAGATAATCCATGATTGCCACTTGCCGATGTGATGGCCATTTAATTTGTTCACTCATTTAAAATGTTTTCTTTTATGTTTTCCTTTGTGATGAATACTAATATTCATTAAAGTGTTTGTAGGATCTGACTAATTCATTTCAAAAGATGAGTCATTCTCTCTCCTTAGTGCTGGAATATCAATCTTTTCTTCATCTCCTTTGAAGATTTCACACAGCTACACTTGATCCTTTCTGTCTACCCTCTACCAAACGACTGTCTCCTTCCAGCTTCTTGTTGTTTGGTAAGGGATCCATCAATCAAAGTGCCCCAAGAAAGCGAGGAAGCCAGAAAAAGACCATGCATGATGCCACAATGATCCTCGTCTCCCATGTGACATCCCTCCTGTAAAGAGGTGAAAAACTCTAGGGATCTATGTTGACATGAGTTGACAATTTGAGTTAGCTCTCAGAATATTGATTGATTCCAAAGGAAGGAAAGAAAAAAATTAATATTTAGAATGGATATGCATTGTGTCAATTATAGTGGCTGGGCAGTGTAGCAGTTGTGTGTGAGTGTGCATTTATTTGATTGATGTAGCCTAGTTCTATTCTTGGTGGCTACAAGTATCATTTACCAAGCACACCCATAACACAATTAAATTCTAAGTTGCATTTCTTTAAGACCAAAAGGCTTCCAATGTGTGATCTCAGATTCAAGTTGCTTATGACTTGAACAAATAACTGGATATTTGTTATCATATGCTGCACTGTAGAACTTAGAACATCAAAGGTTATAATCAATTCAAATAGTGAAATTTGATCAGTTGAATCTGAGAATCTAATGAACTGTGATACAATGATGCATATTTGAACTTGTGAATTAAAAGATTCCAAATTCAAATTCCACTGAAACTTCTTGTTCATTTCCTTATTTTCATGAGCCTTTATTTGTAGTGGAAAAACTATATGCAGCTAAGTGTCTGGTCTGCAGCAAAGCAACCTGGCAATAGTGGCATGGGTCAGGTCTCATGCACCTCTTTAGGGATCAAGTGGCTCATTTATGACAGAAAACAAAGTGCTAGAAGGAAGAATGACTAGACCCGTCCTTTTATTCTTTGTACATGAGATGTCACGTTCCATTAACCTGTGCAGTTGATCCATATGTTATGAGAAATTTATTGGATCCATCAACGGGGGTTGGGGTGGAGTGGTCAGCGGCTCCTCCCCGCTTAAGCAGAGGTCTCGAGTTTGAGCCTCTGTGAACGCAGAAAATCTCCGTTGGGAGCCTCACCTGCCATAGCCAGGCACGTCATTCGGGGCGACATCAGAATAGTCGGGCTCGACGGCCGTGACCAGTACGCATAAACGTTAGCGCCGCATGGGTTGGGGAATCGGCGCCGCTTCCCGGACACTGGGGTGGCAACCAAAAAAAAAAAAAGAAATTTATTGGATCCAATAATTCATATGTATGCTAGTAATATAAAGCTTTGCACAAATCTTACCTTTGGTAATTTTGATCGTTAGGAAGAGGATTGCATGACAATACTTGCTAGTTATTCATTGTCATTTATATAATTATAAACTGACAATATAATCACAATTATGGTTGAATAAGAATATTATTAATCTCAATCATGAGTTCAAGAGTAGTGAATTAGTATATTCATTACGTCTCTCTCGATCGGATCTTTTGCATAACCTTCTTTGGCACCTGACTAATCCTAACTTGGGGTAAATAGCAGAACTGATCTCTTGCCTTAATATTAGAAGGCACAAGTTTTTCAGTTTTTTTTTAAAAAATTCTTTCTTGTGCTACCATAAATGTTTGTACATAAATAAATCATCAATACATGCATGTTAGATGCATTGGACTTATGCTCTCTAGTCTCTACGCATACATTAATAGTACTTGAATACGGTAGAAGGTCAAACCCTGAGATTTCATATAGTAACTTTTATGAACAAAATTAAGAAACAACTTGTGCATTCAAGTATATATGGATATCCACCTTTAAGATTGAATAAAGCGGGTGAGGACCATTCAAGATCCTCTCGCAATCCATTGCCTTAAATCTTTACATGCAGGTCCCAAACTCCCCAACATTGCTTCAGAGTAGTATCAATTAGGTGCACGGATCAACTTTTAGATGAGTTGCTGGCTTTACAGTTTACACCATGCAGTGCAACTATGTCTTTGAGACTTTTAGATCGATCTGAGGAGGCTAAAATGAACAGTTAATTAACATGCATGATGAATTCATTTCGCATTGCAGTTGCTTATAAACTTTTTTTATATGATTAGGGGGTTAAAGAAAAAGTAACTAGCTAGGCAGCCATACGAGCCCCCACTGCATGCAGTGTCACATCTGATCTGCTCAGGAGCAGTTTGTGCACCATGGTTTTTGCTGGTAGAATGTCCTACGCTCGAATTTGTGATGATGTGTATTTCCATCCTTCCAATGATGTATTGCATGTCCCCCTCACCACTGTCCACAGAAAAGATGGGCATCAGCATCATCATCAGCAGAAAAAAAAGAAAAGAAAAGAAGTCTTGCTCCTTCTTCTTCCACATGCAATGATGTGCATTCAAAACCTTAGCAATCTGTCTAATCAATGAACCAAACATACTTCCTCAAATTTTGTTAAATCATGAGCTAAAGGGCATTGTTTAGTCTTAGAAAAAGTTTTACTGTGCAGCAATCCCCTTGTGTGGTTGATAGTCCAATAATGAAACAGTAGCAAGAAATATGCTTGTCAGAGCTCTGGAAAAGAAACCAATGGTTTGATTCACAAACAGATTCCATATGTTTTGAACTTCCTTTTCATTTATCTCTTTTGCTTCAAACAGTTCAGCAAATATTAATTACTTTGTTACTGTTCTCTCCTGTACATAAAATTGGTGTTTATAAGATTACAAACAAGTCTCCATCAAGGTCAGTACTGAGAGCAGCATGACATTGTGGACAAGTAGTTCTGTTTGCCATATAACTTACTGTGCTCACAACCAGTAGATTAAGCTCCTAAGGCTCCTGTATAGGCCACAGAGAGGCTTACAGTACTTCATATGCTCTGCAGCAAATTAAGGCTTTTAAATCATGCGTAGCAGGCAGGCATTTCGTAGCCTGCAAAAGCGTATAGTTTGTCATAGTGCTCTTAAATGTAGGATCGTGTACTTGAACATGAAAGATATCATGATGGTCTTATATTTTCGAGGGGGAGATATATACATGGCATTCCAGTCAACAGTTTCATACGGATGCCCAGGTTTGATTGAGCATCATATGATATGCTTTCTTAAGAGCTTTTAATTGATATTAACAGCTAAATATATCTGCTTTCCATCTGATGTACGTGTGACTTGATTCTGATCCTGAACAATGCATGGCATTGGCACTTTAAAGGCTGGGTAAGGACTAGGGGGCAATACCAGTGTTCTCAGGAGTGATAAGCTTAGAAAAGCTGTAATGCTGCTCATTAATTTTTTTTATAGGAAATTAGAATAGATTAATTGTAAAAATGTAGAGAGTCTGAGTACAATATATTTAGAATGCCCGGAGGAGGGACATTCTCTCAAAAAATATCGTCATCATCGTGCGATTGTCGATCAAAAGACGCTAAATAAGCTGCTCGTTTGTTTTACGATTAATGTGCTTACATATAAAGTTAACAAAAAAAGGGATCAACTGCCTTATGTCTTCAAAAATACTTCTCAATCGCCACAGGGTGATTATGTTACTCGTGATAATTTGAATGGTCTGTAGAGAATCTGATTCCAATTGAAGGTTCCTGATGCCTAATTGTTTGCAGCGTCCTTGGCGAATGCTCCATGCTTCTGCCTCCAACATCGAGTGAAACTTATGTTTACTTGCTCCTGCATAGATGAAATTAGTGTTAGCAGATCTTATTATAAAACCTGCCCCTCCATCCTCAGTAACTCCTATAAATGAACCATCAGAGTTCAATTTAGTCCAGGAGTGAGGCGGAGGCTCCCAATGATCCACTGAGTGCTGCTCATTAATTACCTGCATGAGTTGTGGATGAATGAAACACCAATATATGGATCACATTTAGACGTCTTAAGTTTGATCATACATGCATATATCACATTTATAATTCTACTTATATCTAATCTCCTATATGCCATTACAACAATTGCATGCCACTTATAGAGGCATTCATGATATGATGCATGGTTTCAACACAAGGAAGCTGAGATTGCAGGAAAAATGTTTTTGTTCATATGCCAAACCTGGGAAAGAAGGAAGAGGAGGAAGAAAGGAACAAAAGGTCTTTAAAGGGAGCCATGAGGTCGTCCATAAAGAGATAACTGTTTTTTACTGAAGAAAGATGGATATGGAAAGGTTTCAACCATGTCTTCATTGGGAGAGTACATGAAGCTTTTGGAGGCCAAGATTGCGACCACCAAAAGGCCTTTCACGTGATGAATTTGGAGCCTTCCTCAGTGGAGAAGTTGGAATTGGCAGCAGCAGCACAGCTTTGAAGAAGCATTTGACCAGACAAATTAAACTCCTCCTTGCTTACAAAATTGTTTTCTTAGATGTCATGCCAATTGTAAGTGGTATATCATTTCAGTCATCACATACTTCATTTACTTCAATCTTCCATCCATAGCCAATGTTAGCAAGTGAGTAGCTCTCTCTCTCTCTCTCTCTCTCTCTCTCTCTCTCTCTCTCTACATATAATATTATATTGTATACATTATAATCCAATCAATGCAAGAAAAGCTACTATAAGTAAGAGAGTTTGANCTCTCTCTCTCTCTCTCTCTCTCTCTCTCTCTCTCTCTCTACATATAATATTATATTGTATACATTATAATCCAATCAATGCAAGAAAAGCTACTATAAGTAAGAGAGTTTGATGGCAGGCCCCTAGAGAGAATTAAGAAGAAAAATACAAGTGATCATCTGTATTTGGAATATGATGTCTATAGTCCATCACATGCTTTTTCCATGTCCTCTCTCTCTCTCTCTCCCTCACTCCCTCTCCTCACTGCATTGCACCAATTCATACACACAAAATCACAGTAATGAAGTAAGAACTTCCTGCAGGTATCAAAATCACTTTGGTGGAGTTGTTTCATTTACAGGTGAGAGAATGAAGCAGACCTTGGGAAATACATGGAGAGCTGCATGGCTTCATCATGCAGACAAGACCATTCAATTTGCATGAACTTGGATGTATAACCAGAACAAGTTCTTGTTATCAACTATTGCACAGACAAGACCATCTACCTGAAATAAATGTTCCTTAACATGTAAGGGGTATGCTACTAAGAGGCCCTACACTATCCAGCATACACTTGATATGTAGATCAGTTGCTGATGGCGAGAAAACCAAGCAGGGCTGTAGGGATCGAGGATCTTGCCTGCCTTGTGGGTGTGAATTATTGGCTGCTGTGTTCCCTTGTCTGCACAAACATTTTTTTTCTCTCTCCTTCTTCTCCTCCCTGCAAACCTATCAAGCAAAGCTTCTCTTGGTGTGGTTTTTGCATGCATTTTGATCATGTCATCGTTATTTAATGGGGGTTTGCAGGGAGGATGGGAGAGGACGTTGTTCCTTCCCCTCCTCCCATACCGCCCCTCTCACTCTTTCTTCATGCATGCCATGACTGGCTGGCTGCCATGTTGCATGGTTTCTCTCTCCTCATTGAATAATTTTGATATGTGTTACTTAATGAGGCATGATGCATTTAAATGTACTGCAAGCTTCTCATCATAGGAGCAGTTTTACTTTGAGAGCAAAAAAAAAAATGACTCACTCTCTCTCTCTTGCTTTCTCTCTCCTTTTCTTTTCTTTGTTGTCTGTGGCAACAGCTAAAAAGAGGACAGAGAGAGGGGGAGGGAAAATGATTAAGATGGAGATCTATGTGCACGTCCTTATCATGGGCCAAAGGGAGCTGCTGAGTCTGTGCTTTTGAGTGAGTGAATGGTAGCTTTGGCTGCACTCACCCACTCTCATTAGCTACCTCTCCTTTTCTTTTGTGACTGTACCATCAGCACCATATATATATATATAGTATATTGTGGATTTAATTAGAGGGAAATAAAATAAAATAAAGTTAAAAAGAAGAAGATGATGGTGTTGGTGTTGGTGTGGTCAAAGAGAGGTCAAGGCTTCTCTGCCTTCTTTTTCTTCTCCTCTCTTTCATGCATGTCAGAGATATGAAGCAGTCTGTGGCATGATATCTCTGAAATCACCACTTGGTCATCATACAAATCTCAGGGGACACAGTACAACTGCTCCATCTCCATTATTTTTATTTATTTATTTATTTCTGTTCCTCTTTTTTTTTTAAATTATTACTTTAATGTCCATGATTATATATATGGTGAAACTCTCAATAATTTCTTTTATATATATATACAAAGGAGGTAACTAGTATGGATAAATTAAAGAACATGTTTTTATTATATTATGCACATATCTTAATATACATAATATGGATGCACTTTTACTTTTAAAATTTGTTGTTCACTTTTTTAACTGCATAGTTAAATTTAAAATAATATTTAGGTAGTATATATTGTCGTCTTGATTCTTTTTTTTATTTACTTCGTCCACTTGGCTCCAAGGGGTTTTTTTTTTCTTCTTCTTCTCATATTCCTTGTAGGTGCTTTTTGACTGTTGCTGTTTTCACAGGTCATGGAATCAATGATGCCTCATCCTTAAATCATCTTAAAGCCGATCAATGTACTCTCACTGCCCAACCTGCGTTTGTATGTATAATAATTTGAAGGGTATTAATTACTTAAATTCATTAATTTGTGATTTATAATTTAAATTAATAAATTTTAATTCAATAATACAAAATTTTTAACTTAATAATATTTATAAAGGGTATTTTGGTAAAATGATATATATTATTTAGTAATCATTTATATAAGTAAATATGATAATCTGAATTACCATTTGGATTACTTATATATAGTAAACAGGGTAATGCACATTACTGGTAATTTAATAGGTGGTAATCTTTCTATCAGGTAATCTAGATTACTAGGTAATGTTAAGAGGTAATACAGTAAACGCCTCCTTACTTATTGGGGTTATGTTATGCATATATTCAGGCCAACCACTATAATAATTATAAGAGTATGATTTCCGGTGGAGACTAACAGTATCATGTAGGTTGTGTTTGGCAAAGCAAACAATAGATTTTAAGATAATATTTAAATATTTAATTAAATCAATTTTAAATAAAAATATTTGATAATGTAATTTTATTATTAGTATTTAACTGTTAATTAGAGATTCACATTAGTCTAATTTAAAAAAAAGTTTATAGCGTGTCGAATTTAGAATCTGAAAATTTAACTCTCCAATTATAGTATATTCTTCCTATGTTTTTATATAATCTTTTATTTAAAAAATCTCAAATAAATAGTACGAATATATTAATAAATTTTAAAATTTTGTTGATTTTATGTATGAATATAACAAAATTTTAGTTGGAAACAAATTATTATTACATTGCAATAAAAATTAAAATGCATATAATATTGAATAATTTATTAATTCATATTTGTTTTATATCATTTTATACTCATACATTAGCTCAATCGTTAAATTTATTAAATATTTATTTATTATTTCTCTAACTTAATCTATAAATATTAAATACCATTCACTAATCATAATCTATTATTCATATTATTACCCGTTAATCAATCGTTGTCCACTTATTAAATCATTATCATATTTTTGTTAACTTCAATTGATCAAGTTCAACATTTTAAAGGTTGACACACCTAATTAGCATGAGTGTGTCCCGAGTTGAGAGACAGAGAGTTAGTAGCTCCGAGTTCGAGCCCCGGGAGTCACCAATTTGATCGAGGAATATCTTTCATGCTCTTCATCCTCGACTCCGGATTAGTCAGGTGCTAATAGCCCTGGACACCGGAGGTCCCGAGTGGGTATAAAAAAAAAAGTTCAACATTTTAAACAAATATATATAAAAAAACTTAGATGATAGCTTTTAAATTTGTCCAATTCGATTTAATCGAATGCTTTGCATTTTATACATGTACATAACCACGTTGCTATGATATATTATTTCCTTTTTTTAAAATAAAATGTTAATGATGAAGTATATCGTCGGTCAATATTTTCGGCGCATGATAGAAAATTAGAAACGTGGAATACATGGTGCAAATGAGATTATGTATTTTGCATGCGTTACATATATACATTTACATAGCCAAAATATTGTAATATGCTTCAATTGTCATAAAAGAATTCACATAGGCATTGACCAAATTACTTTAAATAAAACTAGATAAATGTTAACTGTAGAGTGTTGAATTAATTATATATAATTAAGATCATACATAGATATCCCATTAAATTAGATATGCTACCAAAATAGAAATTTAAATAGATAAAAAATAATATTTTAATATTTATATTTTTAATAATTAGAAAATTAGTTGAATAACTCAAATATGATTTGGAGAAGGATGATAAGTTTCCGGCCTTATAAAATATCATAGAGTTATTATTAACTATTGGCCATGAACGATGAATGCTTTCTTTTTCTTCTTTCATTTTGAGATTAAAGGATTTCATGATTAATTATTCGAGCAGCTAGTAATAATAACATGATTAACAAATGGTGAATCGATGATAAATATTTATTTACGAAAGTTTTTGGTATTAATTTTAGAGGTTAATGGGGTTGCATAGCAATTTGCTATGCACCCGACGCGGTGCATAATCTGGGCCACTGATTTAGAAATCAATGGCCTAGATCTTATCCATATAAAATTTTGGGCCAAAAATTAAATATGATCTGGGTCATTGATTAAATCAATGACCCAGATCATGCACCGCATCGAGTGCATAGCAAATTGCTATGCACCCCCATTTTTCTCTTAATTTTATATCAGGAGACTAAAATGTGTTTAGTGTATTTGCCTTATAGGTATATAAGTATGTTCTGATATATTTGTGTATAGGGCTTAAGTAATATGTCAAGTTTCTTACGTATTAAGCATGCCAAAAAGTCTTACGATAATTTTCTCATTTTTTTATATTCTTCATTAGTAATTGTTTACATAACATATACTAATAAAATTTGAACTATTTTTTTAGTCTCAAAATGATAAGCACATTATTTTTATATCATTAAAATAATTTATAGGTGTATATATACATAATACATAAAAGATGTTTCTTGAAGCACTAAGCCTTCAAATTATTTGATAATGACGCTGACATTTTTATACAAGATTCTTTAGTGTCACTATTTCAAATTTTAATATCATTTATTGTATAATTACTTTATCCTCACATTATATATCATAAAAAGTTTTTTTTTTCAAGATCTAGAATTTACCAATGTGAAGGACTACTAGCATTGATTAATTCGGTGTTCGAACGAACACGATAAAAATAAATTTTGATCACGACAACGTTTCTAAAATTTGACCTCACAATAACTTTTACTCCGATAAAAATGCGATCCCATTAATCATTATCATTGATTATATGTCATAAAAAAAGTGACCTTATAGTAGAAAAGTAAAAGTATCTTAAAAAGAATTAATATTTTTTTTATACTTCTACGGGAGCTCCTGTTCAGGGCTATTAGCACCTGACTAATTCGGTGTCCAAGGCTATATGCCTTCAAATTATTTGATAATGACGCTGATATTTTTATACAAGATTCTTTAGTGTCAATATTTCAAATTTTAATATCATTTATTGTATAATTACTTTATCCTCA